>JAQFZI010000415.1:0-16495 GCA_034695605.1 Eupelops occultus | reverse complement strand
TGTCACTAAAACTGGAATCATTTGATCTATTTGTTTAAATACAAAAAATTAATTTAAAATTTAATAGATATATTAAATGTTTATATATTAATGATTACTCAGTTTGTCCTCTTTGGAATTGCCGGTCAATTTACTCTCAACTTTTGCGGGGATTTCCAATGACAAATCATTTAAATCAGGAAAGCATTTATTGACTACGTTTTGAATTAATCCAAAACATGGATTCTGTTGTGTGTTTCGTATTTCTTCACCTATTACTAAAGTTATTTAGTAAAACAATTAATTAATATAAAATAAATTACTTTTGTTGTGGTTTTCATCGGTGCCAGTCTCAGACGGGCGTCTAATATTTTGAGCAATGGCTCCCAATGGGACTCTTCGTTGCCTTTCTCTAACAATTGATGGGTTTTGATCAAAATCTACAGACGATTCGGGTCCTAATTCAATATCATTAGATTTTATTGATCCCCAAATTGGATTTTTTAGTTCGTTTGTTATTTTTTCACCTATTACTAAAGTTATTTAGTAAAACAATTAATTAATATAAAATAAATTACTTTTGTTGTCGTTTTCATCGGTGACAGTCTCAGACGCGCGTCTAATATTTTGAGCAATGGCTCCCAATGGGACCCTTTCGTTGTCTTCAACAATGAATTGATTTTCATCCATATCAACAGTCGATTCGATAGTTATTTCGTTTTCATTTGAGATTATATTTTCAATTAAATCCATATTTCCGTCTAACCCTCCGATTAACACTTCATCTCTCATTAGAATAGGAAATTCTGACTCCAATATAATCATTTCGTCATTTGAGAAAAAGTGTTCGAAGTCAATCATTTCTAATCCATTGACTTCTAAGTCATTCATTTTGTTTCGATTATCCATTACTTTAATCAAATCTATTTAGAAATAATAAAATTTAAAATTAATAATTAATTTAATAATAATTGGTTAGCAAATGAGTTACCTTTTATTGAAAAACAATTATATTCGTTGTTTCATTGATTTAATCGTGATTTTAATTGAATTAATGGAATTATTTAATGAAACAAAAATTTCAATTTAATGAAACAAATGTTTTGTCACAAAAATAAGTTTAAATTTTGGGTTTCTCTTCAATTAAATGATATTAATTATTATTAATAATTAATTAAATATTAAATATCTTTAATAACATTAATTAATTTGCTTAAAATCTATTTTAATTAAAAACAAAATCAAATCAAATCAAATTCTAAAAGCAAAACAAAACAAATGAAATAGAATTCTCTTCTGTTTTTAGAACTTTATGTTTTAAGCCAATCAAAAGACAGCTTTTACTCTCTACTGTTTCTCTCACTGAATAAACATGAATTTAACACAAACAACGTTCGAAAATTCCCTAAAACCTCATCGTTTTATATGTATTACCACAACATACTGTAAACAAAGCCAATTTGTTGACATTTTTTTCAGGTATAGGTGTTTTTTCCCAGATTGGAGTGAAAATCGTATTATTTTCCAAGACAAACTGTTCAATTTTACAACAAAGGCTGTGTGTGTAGGGGAAGTCCTCTTTAACTCAGAGTATTTAGAAAAATGATTGATATTGTTCAGAGTGAAAATCTTACACATCTTTTTGATTATTTACTAATGTTTTGAATAAATAAAGTATTTCTGGGGGCGAACTCTTCGAAAGGATTGTCGCCGAAGATTACGTATTAACAGAATTTGAATGCATTTTATTTATGCGACAAATATGTGAAGCCGTCTCTTATATGCATTCAAACCATGTAATACATTTGGATTTGAAACCTGAAAATATTCTGTGCAAAACCAGAACAAGTCATGAAATAAAAATAATAGATTTCGGTTTAGCCCGAATTCATAACCCAAAGGAAACGCTTAAAATAATGTTTGGAACGCCTGAATTCGTTGCGCCAGAGATTATTAACTATGAATCGGTTACTCCGGCCTCCGATATGTGGTCTATCGGTAGTAACTGACAAATAATTTCAATACAAGTATTTGATTGTTATTCTGGTTTTGTTAGGAGTGATATGTTATGTTTTATTGAGTGGACTCTCGCCTTTCATGGATGACACCGACGCCAAAACTCTTTGTAATGTAACTCAAGCCGAGTATGACTTTGAAGACGAAGCTTTCGACAGAATATCAGAGGAGGCAAAACATTTTGTATCGCAATTATTAATCAAGAATCCAGAGTAAAGTCATTCTTTTAAAAAAAAAAACACAATTGTTCGCCAAAATCTCAGTTTTAATGGCTTTTGACGACCTTTTTTGCACTTTTCGCATAGGAAACGCCTGACTGCTAATGAATGTCTGTCCAATAGTTGGCTGAAGAAGGAGCCATCAAAGCATATCACGATTCCAACAGAAAAGTTGAAAAAATTTCTAATACGTCGAAAATGGCAGGTAATCATTGATAAACTGGTAAACCCTGACCACAGTTCAATTGAATCTGTTTGCCATCTAAAGTATGTCACTTAACTCCACTCCACTCTTTCCACTGTCTCTCAAGTTTCTTGACTTTTCTCAAACATAAAAAGTTTATAAATAAAAATAGATATTACTTTTTGACAATGGATTAAAACTATGTTATGACAGAAAACCGGAACAGCCATACGAGCTTTGGGTCGAATCGTGAATTTAGGTCTCGCAAAGAGTTTTGGTCGCGAAGAACAACAATCATCGCATTCATCACTCAAATAATTTTCATTATTATTCTCAATACTATGCACTCAATTGAATAAAAAAACTTCGAATAATTAAATAAATTTGAGAAAAAAGTAATTTTAAATTTTAATCAATTCAAACAAATTACGAAATAATTAGAAATTTCGTTAAAGAATTGATTTATAATTATTATTAATTAACTTTAATTAATATTCAAACTCATGTCTGAAATTGAGTTGAAAATTGAAAATACGAAAAAAATAAATAAATAAAATAAAATCTTTTTATTTAAATCAATTTAATGAGACCTGGAATTCATTTGAGTCCTATATTATTATAATAACCTCTTTTTGTATTCATTTCTCTAATTCAATATTTTTTGCTTAAATGAAAATATAATGGTTTCAAAGAACTGATAAATGATTTTCTAAGAGATAAATGAGTAAACTTTAAGTTTTGTGTTTAAGAAGAAATAGTTTTTCAATTTTAAAACAATATGTTTGATAAGGAATGAGGAAATATTTCTCTTCCAAACAAATTGTAGTTTCAGCCAAATTAAAGGTAATTAACTTTTATCTGTGAATCCCATCCTTTCTTTTTGTGGTTTTCATTCTATTGATTCATAAGTTATGCCACAAATTTCTGAAACTTTTCTTTAGAATTATTTTGAAGATATTCTTAATATTTTTACAGCAAATCTGATCCAAAATTATTAATATTTATTATATTCTTGTTATTCATTATTTAAAGTTTTTATTTAAGTCATTTGATAAGAGAAACAACAATTCAAACAATGAATAGAATTGAATTAAAAAAGTTTATGAAAATATTGCTTTACTTTGTTATATAAAATTGAAAAATATTTGAATTGAAGAAAGATATTGAGAACAATAAAATCATGCATTCAGTCGTATAACGAATAACTGAATACTTATCTCTTTTCTCTACTTTTAAATCAAAATTTTTTATACACATTTAAAATGATTTCATTGAATATTCTTTGAATTTCGAATAAAAGCCAAATTTTTCAATTCAAACAAAAAAACCTGTTTTATTTATTTTCCATCTTGTTAAAATATTGCATATAATTATTTGCGGCCGAATTGCTTATAATAACGATCTATATTTATCGACTAATTTATTGTTAGAACCATTGGTTATAGACTATAACTTATAGATCGAAAAATTTCTTAAAATACGACAAAAAAGTTATGATCAAACTAATTATGAAGTCCTTAAGTGAGAGCAATCATTATCAAGGATTTTGATCACAAATTGTTCACAACTGAAATACAAACTTCAATTCCATAGTCTTATTATTTTTTTTCTCAATAGTTTTGTTATTTGAGTCACGTCTTTGGTGTCGACTATTTGTCGGAATTCCTAATTATATATTTGATTTTTTATAACTCTTGAGAAAGAATTAAATTAATTTCATTTTGAGATCAAAACCATTAGAGGAAAAGAATAAGCTCAAACACAATTAGAATCCAGTAAAATTAATTCTAAGCCTTTGTATAATTTTCTCAATTAACTAATGAAGAATAATAAATGTGTTTAAAAATATTGAAAAAATAATTTAAAAACTTAAATGCACATGTTTATGTTCATGCGATCTATACCATACATTTCTCTTTTACAATTTGACCTATTTTCTAATTTTTTCCATAACAAATCGTTACCAGTTCATTCATTTTAATAGCTTGTGATAAAACGAGTAATTTAGTTATTAATTTAAAGATGACTGACTTTAAACAAATTTTATTTCTAATCGTTTTTTTAAACGACCAAAAAATGTTAGATTTGTTAAACTTTAACCAAAACTTTCTTAATTTTATTTAATTTTTAAAATAAATTTTAAAATTCAATGATATGCCTGATTGAGATCAGAATGAATGGCTGAGCGAACAATAATTATTGTAAAACAAATTTCTTAGTAAATAATAATTGTTTTGTGAAAAAGAACTTAAAATCAAATGAAATACATAACAATATTGTTTAAAAGAAAGAATTTCCTGTCAATGTGTGAAACTGACGACAAATCAGAGACCGAATATAAACCCATTTAAGTTAACGACAAATTCTATTCGTTAGACTTATATTGAAGTACCAGAGAGTGCAACGCTCTCACACTCAGCCCATAAAATAGTCTAAACAAATATTTCACATTTTTTCCAAAATTCAATTTTATCTTTTTATTTGAATTTTGCATAACTTTAGTGTTAGTCACAGAGAGAGTGTATACGCTTTCAATGGTTTATTTGATTGTATGCATCATTTCCTTATAAGCCTAACATATGGTCCCAAAAAGTCTTTCCATTATTCCGTCAAAGCCTCAAAAGATTTAAATTGTTGTGTATTGTGTACATCGATATACCTGTTCGCTCACCGTCTGTTCTCTGTTAGTATACTTGAATGTTCACTCTCCACCTGTCCTTCAACTCAAGCAGGAAAGCATTGTGTCTCTGGGCCGTTAACTTTACTCCCGGTTCAGAATCGTTCCGACACTCAACACAAGTGAATACAAACTTCGTTTTCTTAAGTTTTAAAACATTTTTATATTGAAGTTTATTTGGTGTGAGTCTTATCTCTCATAGTATTTCAGTTGAGTTTATGTTTTAAAAGTTGTATTTTTGGAAACTTATCCCAAATTTTCAGGATTTGTGAAAAATATTATAAAACGTGAGATAAAATAGTGAAGCATTGGTTGTGTTTTATGGACTGATTGTGTGTCCGGTTGTTCAAAGTGGATATGCTTTAGAAGATGAGAAAAAATAATAATAATTACATTTAATTATGTGAAAATTGAATGCAAGAATACTATATTCGTTTCCTGCAAATAAGCGTGAATTTGGATCATAAATATATAGAAAAATATTAAAAAAAGGTAATGAAATTTTTGAACCTTTATTTTGAGTGCAAAGAATAAAAGCTTTATTTTACTAAAATCTTATTTATTTACTTATTTTTGATTTACTTCTTTTGATTGTCGATCAAAAGAAAAGTTTAAATAATAAACAAAACATTTTGTAATGTGTGTCACCCACTGAACTAAACCCAACAGAACCCGACTCTTGAATATAAAGCTTCAAACGAAATACTGTTGTCTAACATTATAGCAAAGACTCTTTGAAATTAAAAACGTTGAATATATTTACAGTTAATTTATATTTTTTGCGGCTCTAATATGTTTATAATAGATTAGAGATAAGAAATGATTCTTATTATACAGATATAGGACCGGTTGACCGCTCTCTTCAACTGTTATTATATATGCTTTGAGAGCTGTCTTACTGGTAGTGATGTAATATTTTTGACAAAAGATTTTCTCAACAATTTTGGTTCACTATTAGTCTATGCTGTGCGGGTGTGGACTCCGCGTTAAATCTGTCGACTGTGAAGAATGAAAACAATGCTTCCCTTTTGATTCCGTATCTTAAATACTATTATATAAAATATTTGAGTCAATCGTTTCAATGAGTTGTGTAGAGCTTCGAACTCAATGATAAATATATAACTAAATAGTATTGAACTTCATTCAAAACTAGTATTGCACTCAACTATATGGTTATAAGACTATATGACTGCACCAACTCTACCGACTTTTACCACAGCTTTTAAAATACTTTTCAATATTTGTTTGATTGTTTGATCGCTTCCTTATTCGTTATATTTATGCCATTTTATAGCTTTCGATAAACTTTTAGAAGAATGGATGAGAGCAGAGCTCATCACAACCAATACCATAGCCATCAAAGCCATTATTATCATCAAAATCCTCAAAATCATTTACCACCACCTCATGCTTACTCTTTAAGAAGTGCCACCGATTTGTCGAGTAATTCAACAAAAATCACTGATTATGTCACTAATCATGAAATCAAATTCACCAAAACTGAAGGTAAAGAATAACTTCACAAAATTTTCCACTATAATTGTTCATTGAACTTTCAAAAAGAAAACTTATCAGTCAAAATCTATTTTAAACTAAACTATCTCCAATTAGTTTTATCTTTATACTCTTTTTTCCAAAGTAAATTGATTATTTTAAAATCAGATATAAAAAAGATAATTCAATCAAAGATTATTCCATCAAATTCTAAAATTTTGATCAATTGCTATAAATACATTCAAAAAAATAAAAGAGTAAGTTAAATTAGTCATCCTCTTATAAAAAAAACTTGTCAGCCCTGTTATTAAGGGTTATAAAATTAGAAACTAAGTTTAAAAAAGACTTCCCTTTTTGACACTAATTGTTTTGATCTTTTTATGAACTCATTTAATGTTTGCATTAAATCCAATCAATTATTAATTTTCATTTATATCATTATATTTTTAAATAATTTAAAGATTTAAGTAATAAATGTCAGTAAAGGCTCACTTGTCTTATAAAGTGATTGAAAAAATGATTTGACTTGTAAAACTTGTCTTCCTAGTTAATATTTGACCTTATAAGTCATATGTTATGGCCAAGCACTATCACTGATTAACAAAGATAATAATTTTTTCTTTAAATTAATATTATTATTGTTTTTTTGTTAAAATTAACCAAATTATTATTTTTTTTTTCAATTCCACCAAAAAATCGATTGAAATTTAATTGAACGAAGGCTGTACTCCCTCATCTTGGTAAGTGTTGCCATTTCTTAAAATTTTATTCAATGAAAAAAATTGAGTCTCTGTTAACTCAAATCTTACAATATTTGAAAACAAAATAATCAATGTTTTGTTGATTTATATAACGAGACTATCATTTATTGTATTTTCTTTATATAAAAAATATTTTATTCTTTTTTTTGGAATAACATATAATTTTTGTGATGTCTTTAGTGTTTGTCTTTTTATGGCCCTATTGTTCGTCTCAATCGCCGCCACTTCTGGTATATATTTCGGATGTAAGTCAATTGAAAAACTTCCGTTTCAAACATAATATCATTAGTTTATGAAAATTACATAAAATATATTAAAATGTATTGTTTTGTTCAACAGTGCGTTCATTTGATGGGAGGTTATTAAAGGGTGAGTTTTAGCCTCATATCTAATTTATACGACATTTCTACAAATTATTTGATATTACTTTTCAGAGCGTGTATTCAAAGGTCAGTTCACAATAACCAATGGAGAGCCGTATACAAAGAATTTTGAAAACTCCGAATCAGAAGAGTTTAAGAGCACTGCTTCCAGAGTTCAGTCAAAACTAAACCATTTATTAAATAACAGTCATTTCGCCAAAGCTTTTAGTCGTTCGGAAATAATCGCTTTGGAGAGAAAACGAGAGAATAGAGACGATGTCATCGTTCACTTTAATATTCATATGTCAGCCCAACGGCCAGACATAGACTCCGCGGATCTATTTGTCGTATTAGGCGATGAAATATTGAACTCTAAATATGGAGTTTTCAAAAACTGGACCATTGATTATAATTCACTTGATATTCAAGAGCGTCGCTATCCCTCGTCTTCACCGGAATCTTCTTCAGCACTTTTAAGAAATCCTTGGGAATATAGAACAAGATTTCCTGGTCTTTTGGAGGGTTTGCCATTAGCAGCGACGCCATCCCCTCGCAAGTGCACAGCCATCAGTTTGTCAATATGTAATGGACTTTCCTATAATAAGACCTCTTATCCTAATATTATCGGTCACTGGAATACAAGTTCTTTGGAAGAGGATCTCATTTCCTTCAGACAACTAATCGATTTTGAGTGCTATCCATTCGCACAGGAATTCATTTGTCGACTTTTGCAACCGGAATGTATTGATGATGAACTTGTCTATCCCTGTCGTCTTTTTTGCCAAGACTTTTACAAATCGTGTTCCCATTGGATTCCAAAGAAGTTATTGAAAAATTTCGATTGCAGTGAATACCCGAGTAATGAGATAACTGATAAAAATATCGACAAAACTAAGACTAAAAGTGATAACAATAACAAAACTGAACATAAAGTCGATAACAAAACTCTGTGTAAACCTAAACCTGAATGTGTTTCTCAGCCAAAGTTGACAACTATTTCACCTTTTTATTCGTGAGAAATATCTGTTCTCGACTTCAATTGTAAATAACTCTTATTATTAATTCTATTTATTTGGTCTTCAAGTCTTCAGAACTGTATTAAACAGTAAATAACATATTTTTCTGCAAATATTTGGTTCATTTGATTCGTTTTCATCAATCTTTCAATTCATTTAATATGTCTCTCGATTTTGAAAATATTCTAATTTAGTAAAAGTCAGATCAAATCAATTATTGTGATTGAGCCAAAATAGCAGCATAGCCTAAATTCTATGACATCAAATAGCTAGGTGATTAGATAAATTTTAAAACTTTGGCAACTTGACTATATTTAAACAAATGTTAATAGAACTAGATTGATCGCAAGAATAATTTGATTATTTTTGCATTCATGCTGAAAACCTGTTAATTTGATGTTTTACTAGATTGAAATATCCTGGCTATTCATGTTTAAAATGATTGACGGATTAGTATTTCTTTCATAAATCTCATTCAAATATTTTTCTTAAGGAAATGATTTCAATGGAAAATATTTTTTAAATTTTGTATATATTTTGTTTTGAAATTAAATAAATGAAAAAAAACAATTTTTATAAAACACAAAGAATTCAATAAGAATTTTGGTTCAAAATTACTTTTATTTTTACTAAATTTAATTTATTTATAAATTTTTAAAAAGTTTGAAAGCATTCATTCATTCAATAGAAACAAATTCTCAATTCTTAACATTTATTCATAATTTAAAAGCGAATAACTCATAAAGATCTCTATTTTTTGTTTGTTTTTATGCCATGAGCGATTAACCCAGATCTTCTTTCATCATTTTTATCTGGTATTCCAAAAGTATTACTCTCTCTATAACTAAATATTTTATTATTAGGTCTTAAATAAAATAAAAAAGAAGATTATGACTATTTATATACCATATTTCAGAAGAAAAAATTGGCAAAAAGCTGTATTAAATGAGATAGAGTATATTGCCGAGAGTATAAATCGTGGTTTAAATCGTGGTTTAAAAGGTATAAATTAATTAAATTTCAATTTTTAAGTAAATTCAAAGTTTATAAAAGCATTAATAATCAATGAAAACATATGTATTTGATTACTAATAATTACATGGATTTAACAAAACTATTGATCGAAATATTAATCACAACATTTGCCTTTTGTCTGAACCCATTTACTTTCCAAAACGTCTTTAATAGAGTATCTGTCGTCCTGTCGATAGGCACACATTTTTTTAATCAAACGCCTGACGTGTTTACAATATTCCTTAACATATCTTTTGTCTAAATACTCGCTGTCCTCCATTTGTTTATTCATTTGATAGGTATCCCCCATCGTATTGCCGGTACCAAACGGGTATTTATCGTTAAGCATAGCGAAAAGGCAGATTCCCATCGCCCATACATCGGCTTTGTAAGGATCATAAGACTCTTTTTTGACTATTTCAGGACAGTGGTACATAACTGTTCCGCAAAAAGTTGAACTAAGAATCACTTTTTGATTTTCTGAGTCATATGACTTCTTTGCGAATCCAAAGTCACTGATTTTAGCGTTGAATTCGTCGTCCAATAAAATGTTATCAACTTTTATGTCTCTGTGGGCTATAAATAATGTATTGTGAAGATAATCGAGTCCTTCACAAGACTGTCGAAACCAAGTGTTAGCCTTTGATAATGAAAGGGGTTTTCCACTCTTTTTCAAAACACCTAATATGTCTCCATTGGCGGCGAACTCCATAAATATGTAGAGCTTTTTATTGGATCTGATAATATCATATACTTTGATGACGTGCTTATGTTTTGACTCAATCATAGCCGCCATTTCTCGCGGAAGGAATTTATTTTTGAAATCTTGGTCAACTAAAGTCAAGTCCATAACTTTTACAGCTGCAAATTCGCCGGTGTTCTCTATTTTTGCTTTGTATACCTTTCCAAATGAGCCCTTTCCTAAACATTGCAGAACTTTATAACCCTTTTTCTTAAATACAGCCATAGTTTTGTCATCGATTTCTTCTTTATGAGACATTTCCTCGTTTTTATTAAACACTTATTTAACTCAAAAATATTATCTTAGACTCAGAAGTTTTAAGACATTCAATAATTTCTCAAAATTTGATTTCAAACGGTTTTCAATTTGAAAGTTTTAAATACTTTTAATGATTTTATTGTTAAAAATTTAAAGATTTCTTTTGGAAGAAAATAAGATTAAAACTTATTTTATTGTTATCATTATTATTACTATTCTTTAAAACATATATTTTGATAAAAAAAATCCTTAGTTTTAGCCCTTTTTGTGAATAAATGATTTAAATTTTATAAATGAAATAAAACAACAGAAAACATTTGTTCGTTAATTAAATAAATTATTTCATAGATACTAAATATTATATCGATTTAACAAAATTATTGAAATAGTATTAATCACAACAATTGCCTTTTTCCTTAACCCATTTACTTTCCAAAACATCTTGAATGGAGTATCGGTCGTCCTGTTTGTAAATTAACATTTTCTTAATCAAACGCCTCACGTGTTTACAAAACTCCTTAATATATCGCTTTTCAAAGTTATTTTCTTCCATTTGTTTATTCATTTGATAGGAGTCCTGAAAAGTGTTTTGGTCACCGAATGGAAATAAGTCATTAAGCATGCCAAAAAGACAGACTCCCATCGACCATACATCGGCTTTGAAGGGATCATAGGCTTCTTTTTTGGTTATTTCTGGACATTGATACGTTACGGTTCCGCAAAAAGTTGTGCTCGGAATCACCTCATTATTGTCCGAATCATATGACTTCTTTGCGAATCCAAAGTCACCGATTTTAGCGTTCATTTTTTCATCCAATAAAATATTATCCAATTTTAAATCTCTGTGGGCTATACCTAATGTATTGTGAAGATAATCAACTCCTTCACAAGACTGTCGAAACCAACGGTTAGCCTGTTCTTTGGTAAGGGGTTTCCCACTCTTTCGAATTTCAGATACTAAATTTCCGTAAGCGGCGAACTCCATAAATATGTAAAGCTTTTTATTGGATATAATGATATCATAGAGTTGTATAACATTCTTATGTTTTGCCTCAATCATTGTCGCCATTTCTCTTATTACAAACTTATCTTTGTATCTTTCATCGACTGAAGACAAGTCTATAACTTTGACGGCAGCAAAGTTACCGGATTTAATAAACAGCGCTTTGTATACTGTTCCAAAAGTACCATGGCCAATCGGTGGCAGTATTTTATAGCCCTTCTTTTTTAATACAGCTTTAGTTTTGTCATCGATTTCAGACATTTCTTCTTTTTATTAAATACTTATTTTTCTCAAAAAAATATCTAAAATTCAGACGTTTTAAGACATTCAATGATTTCTCAAAATTTATTTCAAACGGTTTTTTGAAGAATAGAATATTAGATTAAAACTTTATTTTATTGTTATTATTAAGCGATTATTGTTCAAAATAATTAATAAATTTCATAAATTGCTTTCACAAACTACACATTCAATACATTATCCAGGGTTAAGAATAACTAAACAAGTCTTAAAATTGAGTTAAACTTCATCTGAAATATATATATATTTCTGAATTTGCTTTGCGTTATATTGTAAGTATCTTTTATTTAAAATTAATTTAATTTATTTAAATGTCATGCTACTTTTTAAGAGTAATATGGTACAAAAAAATGTAGAAATCATTTAATATTTATATTGGAAAAAAAGAATTTTGAGAATTTGAGATAATCTACAAAAATATATTGATTTTATCGTTTGTAGCACACCATTAAACACAATATTAAGTCCAATCCATCAACATATTTGTCTAAAAAAATCTGATATATATATATATATATTTAAAATTAAGTGAATTTAACTGTTATTTGTCTGTTAAACAAAGAAATGTCAGTTTTTTTCATAATTTTTACAATTATTTGACTGAAAATTAAGAGATTATAACTAATTTCTACTAAAAAAAGCAAAATTGAACTCAAAATAGCAAAACAAACAAAACTAATTTATTCTATTATTTTGAAGTTTAAACTAATACTGTGCTTGCTCAATTAAATGAATCTGCTGAATAATTATTGAAGAGGTTTCAAAAGAATGTCAATAAGAATATGATTTGAATAAAAAGCGATTGAATGCAGTAAACCATAACTTTTGATCCAAGAGAAATGTAAAACTAAAAATTCGATAGAATTCATAAAAACCGAATAAATGAACAAAATTTTCATTTTTAAGTGGATTCATCTAAAACAAGCAAGTAAAATACTAATGTACTTTAATAATAATGATAAATTCCAGTCCCAGATTGAAAATTTGCAAAATTTTAATAAAAGGGTCGAAATATATTAAAAATAGTTTTGTAAAATTTTCGCGAATTCTCTAAATATTATTATTAATTTTAGATTTGAAGGGAATGGAAGGGAAGAGTGAGATGAATGACACAAATAGATTCTCTATTCTGTTTGCAATTTAAAAATACTTGATTTCATTTTTTATTTAAACTAATTATAACAGCTTTGAAATGAAATTCTGAAAAAATTCTGAGAATTTCACAAATATTTAGTATATAAGTGAAGTAAAGCACAGTTTTCTAGCATTTAATTGAATTTTAGATAACATGAATATAAAATAGTGAATTGTTTTTTGTATAGCAGGAAAAAATCGGTAAACTTAGAAGTTTTGTGATCACTAGAGGTCTGTTTGGTTGGAAACTGAGGAGAAATCGATTGTATGTTAACGCAAGCGATAGGACTGACTACTACTCACAAAATCCATCAGAATTTGACGCAAAGCACATCTCATTGGCTTAAAATCCTTCCATTTTCTAACTTCTAGTCTAATATAAAAAGATTGAAAACTCAAATGTATTGCAATTCTTGAGCACTCGATTCAAAGAATAGGTTATCTCTAAAATCGTCTTCAGTTCTAAAATCAAACTTTTTTTGCTTTCAATTTAAGAGCACAAACAAAATGAATGAACCTTTAAATCTGTTTCTCTCTTATTGTGTTTACCATTGTTTATATCTAAATGAAGTGTTGGTGCGATTCTAATAATCATTTGAACTCTTTATTAGTGATTCTGATAATTGTTTTTAATGTTTTCACATAATTTTCAAGTTATAGAAAATTATCGATCATTGAGTTTATGTATAGAATATTATAAATCATATCATATGTTAATTAATTGAATAAATCCTTTAAAGTCTTTCAACGGGAAATCAAAGTCATATATAACTCATTAAAAATAATAATAAAATTTTGACTTAAATTTTGAATTTTGAGATAATTATGGAAAACAAAAATTATTTATTATTGTGTTTATTATTAATATTTTTATCGAATCAAATGAAGCATTCTTTGAGTTCTCCCACTGATTGGGAACTGATTGGTGATCAGAATGACAGACAGACCCTGAATATTCTTCAGAAGTACCACAACGCCAGTGCTATTCTTCATTTTATCGAACTGACGCACAACATAACCAATTCGAAGAACTGTATTCGTCAGTCGTTGTCTTTTCTAAATTTTTCGGTCAAACCCTTGACTTATAGGAAGTTTTCGCTTCAATCGGACACAGCATTGAAGACATCGAATCTGTTGACAAATCTGTTTACAACCAACGAATCTCTTCCACCGCCTGTTTTGCACAAAGAGTTCTTCGAATCATTAGTCAGGGCTAACCTACAAAGTGATCCATTAATATTCGGGTCGGGTATCGCCTTCAACGCCAAATCATTTGCCACCAGTGCTAACAATGATTGGCACTTCGCTCCGTTTGCCTTTCGTAATGTGACTAACAATCAAATAGTATCTATTGATTTGAGTACTCAGTGGTCAGGTGTTGCCAAACGCTATAATATGCAACACTACAGACCAGACAACTATTCCCTTAGCGGTGACTGGTTTTGGGCGTTCGCTACAAATAATTATGAAAAACAATTGTCTTTTTGGCACAAAAACAGTTCCGATTATTTTCTACTCAATTCAGTTTTGGGTATTTGGACCTCACCTTATTTTGACTGCGGGGCCACTAATACCTGGCTTATCACATATATTGTGCCTTTTTTCGGTTCTTCTTATAGTAACAACAAATTCATCACTCAATTAAAGTAAGTTTTCAATTAAAATATAATTAATTTGGGAAACACTTCCATTTTTATGAGTTCCTTATTAAGCTTTGAACAGTTGATTGAACAGAGGCATGGTCTATTATTAATTTTTAGATGAGTCCCTAAAATAAAAATTTTGTACAAAATTTTGAACAATTGTCTGAAAAATATTTTAATGATTTGGGGTTTGGAAATACCATAAAGCAATAGGTTTTTTGCCAATTATGACCAAGGTACTATTACAAGAGCTATTTGTAAAGTCATCATTGGTGAGAGCCTTATACTATTAACGAAATAGGGCTGACCATTGCAAAAATCATTAAAAAAATAGTATCGTTTCATTTGCATAAAACAATTTATTCATAAGAATTTGTTAATAGATATAAAAATAATAAATTAATAATTAATTTTGTTGCTGTGCTAAATGTAACCTGAGCTTCCAATTAACTATTTTGCCTTTATGCAAATTTATCGCTATTATTCCATTTAAATGCTTGCGAGCGACCAATGGTCAGACCTATTTTCATATTAGCATTACCATATTGTTTGGTAGAGATTATCTATCGCTCTCCAAATAGTTCGAATACCTTGGCCATATCGGCGAAATGTCTACTGCCTTTATGCAATCGAAATGGACTATAAATTTAATTTAAATTGTTGACAATTTCTAAATACATTAAATATTTAACATTTTATGAAACGAATCGAAATAACCAAAAACTATGGTTTTCTTCAGTTTTTTGGTGAAATAAAATCCAATTTAAGCTAAAAAACATTTGAATCCTATTAAATGGAAAATGCATTAAATTAATTGATTGAATTGAATTGCGATTATATAATAAGACATATAAATCAACTGCTAGTCAAGTATGTGATCGCATTCCACACACCAGCCATAGTATCTCGAAAAAAACATTCACTGTTCGCTGGGGATCAGGTCCTGTGCAGACTGTGCTCTGATTTATCACAAACATTATAATTAAAACTAATCGGGTCTTTTCCCTCGAATTGATTTCTTCCACTTTTATTTAATTTAAGTTTGATTTCATTCAATTTTCTCAAAGTATTCATAGAGTCGATAGGATTTACACATTTGTGTTCACTTTATTGATCAGAGGCTTAGACCGAAAAAAACAAAACTGAGCTGAGATTCTCTTAGATAAGCATTTTTTACGATTTAAGGCTATAATACAAATTCGATTCTTTAATTTCGAGCATTAAATCAGTTGATGTCATCAAAACCTATTTCCCCTAAAATTTATAGAATTAGCGAAATATGTGTTTATATATAGTTATTAAATGCCATAAATTTATTATACAATTTATGAACATTTCATCTGAAAATATAATACCATTTATACCAATTTTATAAATTGGATTCGGACTTCAATTTCCTTTTCTTGGATTTGATTGTTTTATAAAACTCGAACAGAGGAAATACATCTCAATTTTGTGTTCTTTTAATATTATATACCTGTTCATTTATTATATTTATTTAATTCATTTATTGGATTCTTTTTACTGCAAATGAAAAGTAATTTTGAATTCCAATAAACAAATTCTTTTTGAAATTACCCAACAATAATATCATTTTCTATTTAATCACTAATAAATGAATAATAAACTTGCATAATTTGACAATTATTATTTTCCGGCAAATCTTACCAATCAATCAAATATAATTGAATGAT
>JAQFZI010000414.1:0-16500 GCA_034695605.1 Eupelops occultus | reverse complement strand
GGGGGGGGGGGTCCTCCAACATGCCCATCTATATAAATTCCATTTTTATTTTTTAACAAAAATGGAATTAAAAATAAATAAGCAGGTTGAAAAGTAGTTTTCCACTAAACTGGAAATTGTGCTCAAATTACATGACTATCTCATAATCAGTGTTAAAACTAGTTCTGGAATTCGGCTTCAAATCCTTATTCGAATCCTTGTTTAATTAGGAAAAACAAAATATCTTTGATCTGAGATTAGTTTGTTTCCCATTAATTTGTTTTGCATTGAATTGAATAAACTTTTATTTTTCTCATAATTTTTTTGCAAACATATCTGAATCACATCTCACAACAAATCCATTGAAATAAACGGTCAAATCGTTTGATAAATTATTTTTAAAAACCTAATAATTTCCTTAATCTTATTTATGATTATTTTTCATAAACAAAAAAAATTTGTTCAATCATTGATCAAGTGAGAAAATCTTTAAAACTTTTATAACCTTTCTGTTTTATATTTAGTTTGAGTATCACTTGATTGGGAAAAGTATATAATGTGACAAAAAAATGAAAAGATGCTATTTATTTATTAATATTAACAAGATATGAGAAAATTAGTTCAATAATCAATCGTTTCATTTATTCAATATATTTCCGAATAAAACCTGATTTCAAATTTTATTTAAAGCTTTAAATTGTCTAAAAGCTATTTCTCATTTATAATGTATCATGCTTGTTTTATGGATAATCTTTGAATTAAATTAAAAAAGGTTTGATATTATGTTTATTACATATTTTCAAATAAATTTTTATTAAAAATTAAAATTATTGAATGAATTTGTAATTTGAGCTTAATTTACAATTTTAAATATTTGTTAACAATTTTATAATACACTGGGAACTATTCGTTCCACTCCTTCCCCGGAAGCACATCATAATTGTTAGCCCAGAGCTCAAGCAATTCGTGATTATTCTCAAATCAGATCCGTTTTAATTGACAGTTAGTTTAAAGAAATAAATATAATATAAAACGGTTTTAATAATCCATTAACGATAACATAAAATAGTTTTTGCATATTTAGAACAAATTTTATATTAATATTAATACGAATACAAATTATTATCAAATTTGAATATTTTTGATATCTTTTCACTTTTTATTAAAATTTAAGACAAATTTTATGCAAAATAATTATTTCCTCAATTGTTAGCACAGAATAGCTATTCAGACACGCATTTAATATATAAGTCTACAGTTTATTAATAAATAACAATTGTTTTAATAAACTTCACTGACATATACGAACAAACACATCATGGTAAATTATGGTCTCTAATTAGTTTGTTTTTCTTTATTAATCAAATTATTTTAATTTTAAACTTTCGAATGAAAATAGATTTTAAATAATTAAACGACTTTTTTGAAAAAAAGTTAATTGCCATGAAATGATAAAATGATCCTGTTTGTCAATTCACCTGTTCTTCATGAACTTTAAAAGACTTGTCTAATAAATCTATTTGTCTGATGGCTATAGAGCACTAACTTTAGAAACACAATTCAAGTACATTTGCTTTTCTATTTTGGTTGTGTTGATAGCGCACAGAATTACTGTTGCACTTCATTTCAAAGGCCAATAACCTATTGAATAATTTCCCACAAATTATATGATTTTTTCAAAGACTTCAATAAATATAAAGAATAAGAAACTAACCAAAAGTCTATCACTAATGACTTGAAGACTAACAAAAGGCATGAATACAATAATAAAATATTGTTTTGAAAGTTCAGTTCATTTAATAGACATAAAGAAAGTCTGTCACTTATGGGAGTGTTAGAGGAAACAGAAATCTGTTTAAACACTCAAAATTCAATTGATTTCAAAAGAATTGCTTTGAATCAATAGACTTTCCATCGACGTAAATGCACTGTCTTTTGACAACTGAATCAATTTTTTATAGCTTTATTTGATTTATTGAATTATAATCGGATTAATCCTTAGATTTGAATTGAATTTCTACTTAACTTTAATCGGAACAAAGATTTGTTTTTCATTCACTTTCAAACACTTAATATTGTTTTGATTTGTATTTTAATCAAAATAGTAGTTCGATAATGGGTGAGAACTACACCTGTATATACATTTGTATGTTTTCCCCTCTGATATCTTTATTTTTTTTTAAATCGACAGAAAGGGTTCGATTGGATAAAAATCAAGAGAAGTGTTGCATAATTGAGTCGAGTCTACATTCTTTTGGAAGTCATAGTCTTTCGGGCCGGTATTCGATGACTGACCTGAAGTGATGGCCCAATTTGATGACCGACCTCTTTAGCTTAGAATTGTTAGTTAAGATATGAAAGGCCTGCAGCCATTCTATGTTTTATTAAGAGCTGACGCACACATACCTGTTATGTACTGAATATACAGTTATTTTAATAAAATGCTGCGAATGTTTTCTAACATATCTCGACCTACTCTTATTAAAACTGTTTATTTTAAATTTGAAATTTACTACAAAAAGATTTTTTGACTCTATTTTTAGTAATCAAATGTTTATAACCGATAACTGAAAGCTTTAGGACTAATAGTGATCCGACACTAAATTGCACTAATCATAAATGACAGTCCTTTCATTGAGAGCCGAAAATAATAGTAATAATTGTTATTAGACTTTAATTATCAATTATAACAAACATTTAAAGACAGTCTCTAAAATCAAACAAAAGGGTAATCATATTTTGATTTCGAAACTAGATTTGGGAGTTTCCAAAACTATTCGGGTGGAAAATTTGTCAGTTTATTAAAAATAATAATAAAAATATTTGAGAGACCATCGATTAAACTAATAATTATATCTAATAATTATTTGAATCTGTTTTTAGATGTTTAGAAAAATTAATGAATTAATGACTTCTTGTGGTCACAAAACAGGTTTAATTTATTGCCACTAAAAATGGATTTACAGAATATGAGAAAATTTCAAATATGGCATATTTCCGGGTCGCCTATATAGCAGGGATGCCGGTCTAAATGGTCTCTACTCTGTTTGTTTGCAGCAATAACTCAATATTTTTCAGTTTCTTTTGATTTATTTTTATTTTACGCCAAAGGATTCAAACAATAAAAGGGGTCTGAATTTATTCCGATTTTTATGAGCTCTTAAACAATGCATTTAATTACTCATATAATCAATAATCAATTTCTTAGACAATGGAGTTTAAGTACAACCTTGCGCTTCAAACCCTATTAAAATTGCCTATTTATTTATTTTTTTAAAAAATATTTCCTAAAAAAGGGTTAAGAATTTTCAAATCAAAGTTTACTCAAAACAAAATATTACTGAGAGAGTAGACCTATGAAAAAGAGGCACTAGGTCTCTTATATTTATGCTTTGCTTCTATAAAGTTGTATAATTGGTTCTACAATTATAAGATGTAAGAGCAAGCTCGTTTATTAAAAAAAGTTTCACCTATTAAAAATAATTTAAAAAAACAAAACTTAATTAACAATTAGAGGCAAAACTTGTAAGGGTTAAAGTATGGCACGAAAATAAACCCTTTTGTTTCTAAGTTTAATTTTTAAAATTAATTACCTCTATTTAAAAAAATAGTTTTGTCATTCATAAAAGTAACTTGTTATTTCACAATTAAATTAATTAAATCACCAAAAGTTTATAGTTTAAAACCTTAATTGTAAGAAAATAAAATCTGACAATACTTTAAATATGGTTTTTCTTTCTATTTCAATTGAAATTTGTCTTTTTTGGTCAAAAATATGAACAGGTGTAGAGACATAACTAAGTCAACGAATGACCTTGATAAAATCACCTCCTCAAAGCATTTTATCTTAAATAGACCTTTCCTTATAGAAAAGGGTGACAATAATTTAAGTTGAGACAGGTAAATTGAATCTATTATATTAATTAATTAATGAGCCTAAAGATTAGGAACTCATTTCGCATATTTTGAGGAGATTTGAGTCACTCTACGAATTAAAAACCTGAATACCCAGAATAAAAAAATTAAATTTTAAATGTATGACAGTTTGTTAATTTTTTTTCTAAATAGAGCAAGCATACGTTTTCTGACCGGATTTAAATCTTGCAAATTTAAACTTTAAGTAGTAATTGAAAGATAAATTAACCGGATGTTTTACATTAAATTCTTGTCATTAATTAACAAAAATTAACCTTATTCAATTTTTTATTGAGATTTATCAATATAATTAAAGTCTGGGATGAATTTGTGTCGCTTTCATCCTAAAATTTATTAGTACCAGTCAAAATTTAAAATTTGCTTAAAGATTATATAAAAGTGATAAAAGCTTTATCCGAGATATTTAGCTCACGTCTGACCGACTGATAGCACAGGTAAAAGAGCTCTACTCTGCAGAATATACCCATAAATTTAATTGGGATAACGAAAAAATGCATTGAATTATCATTAGTTTTAGAGAAAGACAGCGAAGACGGCAACAGTTTTAAAACTATCATTTTTATGAAAACCATTTAACATTCAATTAAAGACAATTAAACGGATGAATAAATTTAAACAATAGTCTAATTGAAACTTACTCTGAGATTTTAATGTACTATTTTGCGATGGATATGAGAATATCCTGGATAAAGTTGAGGTTTGCGATGAAGTAGTTAAGAGTGAGTCCGAAGATACTGATGTCAAATCACTTGTTCCGGACTTATTTGTCAATAAATTTGATGAACAGTTTGTCAAACAAAAGAGAATGAGACAAACAAAGTGTTGTTTGTCAACAAACATAATAATTATTAATTTTGGTCGTAAACCACTTCGAGTCAAAAGACAACATTGAGTTTTAGATGAGTTTTAGACTCAAAGAAGCGAACAGAATAGCCAACAGAAAATAGTTTTCAGTCCTTGTCTGCCATCAGAGAAGCGGTTTCGGAGTCAAAGTCACTTATAGTCACTTAAAATCCTTTACAATCACTGTTGGGTTCACTAAATCTGTATTACAGGTGCTTTGAAGTTTAGTCGACTCGCGTTTGAACTTCACTCAAGACTGGAAACACTCCAAGAATTGGAAAGACATTCAAACAGGTTTCAGATTATGCTGGGAGGAGCATCACAACTACCTTAGGCTTTGATAAAAACTAGATAAAATGAACTTATTATACAGTTTCGAAAACAGTTATATGAAGTTAAACAAGAATTTCGACCGATTTCTACACTAAACGAAAGATTTTTTCAAAAATTATTGTCAAAACTCAACAAAATAAATAACAATTTAAATAAAAGACTTTTACACAACAGGTGATTCCCTACTACATCTATCTAGATACTCTAAAATTTAGCATCATAAACTATTGGATAATTTATAAATTGGTTTGAAGAAAAATAACCTAGTTTATGTGTATAGAATTTTGCATTAATTATATAAATAAAATTATCGCAAACACATTTTGAAACACATTTAGAAATTACCAGTTTATTACTAAACGTTTCTTTTTTAGCATTCTTTCCAATTATTTATTCATAATTAAGTCAATCAATTAATAGATGCAATTGAAATGTTAAAACTTGAACCCATTACCCGGATATTTTATCGATTGAAGACAAAATTTTTTAATGAATATAGGTAATGGTTGAAAGGTTCGTTCAGCTTAATTTGGTCACAAACCTGGGTATCTTCTCTTATTCAATAGTTGAGGGATAATTTTTTTTGATGCTATGGACTGATAGTTTGAACCCTTGAGCATCACTGCTCTATGCTTTCAAACATAAACTATTTGATAATATGAAGTCAAAAATAACTTTTTCAACAAATAGCAGATAGTTTTCCGATTATTAACAACAAACCGGAATTCAATCGACTCTTTAGAATGAAAATAATTGCAATTCTTGTGTAAAGCGATCGAAACCAATATTTTCTTATTTATTAAAATATTTTATTTTCAAGAAGTAAATGCGGAAATATTTACCTTGCCAAAGCAATTCTAAACATTCTGTACTATTTATATTAAGATAGCGCTCGACGAACAGAAAAATAGTAGCCCGAAAGATCAATGAAGCAAAGAGCACAGGTATGTCTTCAATGATAACAAAACGTGGGTTACCAAGCTCTACTATTGATGATAGCAAAGGGAGGATGTTAAAATGTTTCAAAGTAATGTTTATATGAAGTTGGCCATAATTAAACTGGGTGTTAATATTGAGTTTTAGATCAATAATTTTTAGATTTAATTCGATAAGTTGACCATGTGCTAGAAAATAGCAAGTAAACTTGAAGACTTGAAGAATAGGCAATTTTTAATGTCATACTAAGGTTGAAAACTGAACGAATTTGTTATTAAACCTCCTTTCGTGTTCCCTGAGGTAGTCAGTGATGGCATATACCTTACTGTCATTAACTGACATTATTATTGTTATTATCTAAATATTCAGATCGATATCTTGAGTCTTGTTTTTGAGAAGCGAACCGCAAAACTAATTCATGCATTGAGTCGAGTGTTAAACACCGAATACAATCAAATCAATGATTCTATATAACGACTGCTACTACTTATGACTTAACATCACTTCTTATGGTTTGTTTCTATTGTTTTATTCTAAACATCAGTTATTTTATTAAAGAATTTTATTCAATTGTTTCCATTAATGAGATTATAGTTTTGGTTATTGTATTCAATCATCGCATAGTCTTTCATATTTTCAAATATATATTATAATCTGATAACACAATTATTCAGGGATGCACAAGGTCACTTGAGGGTTTACCATCCCAATTTCAAGTTTCAATTTCGAGTTATTTAGTTTACTTAAGTGATGTCAATTGTTTTTTTTCAAAATTCCATTAAATTAAAATAAATTAAATGGGTTAAATTCAGGTTCAATTTGAAGAAAAACATATATATTAAGGTAACGACAATTTTTCTTAATTTTCACAATTTTAGAGAAGATTGTAAAATTATGAATGAACCCCCTTTGGAAGGCCTGCACATCGCATTGAATAAATAGAGGCACGTAAATGACCTTTACTGTGATGTCCCACTTTTGGCCATTCAAACAGTTCTTTGCTTAAAGCGGTTGTTCTCCTCTTCACTATAATCGAGCGTTTCATTAATGAAAGCCATTTATTTAATTGCATTAAACAAACGTAATTCAAATAAACTTTTCTGCTTTTATTTGTTTAACATTTTGTTTGTAATTATGAACCATAAAATCACCATGAACACTAAGCAGATTTCCAATTTCTCTATGCTCTAAAAAAATTAAGAAAATCAAATGAATTAAATATTTCTTATTTTGAATCATTTTTGATCTTTAAATCTTTATTGAAAAGTTTATGTGTGACTAGGTCATTTCAAATAAACAGTTATTAAAGGATCAATGAAAGAGCATCTTTGGTCGTGAAAATATGAAATTATCAGAATTTATATGATTTAATCAGAGTGCTATCAAAAATAGGGCCTTGCACATCACAAATCTACTTTTTTAATGAATTTTTTTTCGTTAATGAAACAAAATATGTGATAAAAGTTGAAATGAAAATCCATTTTATTCTCAGAGTTATTAACAAAAAATATTATATTTAGTTTTAAATAGTGATTTTAACTGAGATTATTACATTTAATGAGCCTGTTCATTGCTAATGCTCAATTTATTATGATTTAAACGGCAAACCTTTGAGCCTTTATCCGATTATATCATCTCTTTATTCATTCATCCCTTGAGGACCTAAACCGGGAAGTTCTCAAAATTAGGTATCAGATCCTTTCTTATCAAATAATATAAAGGAAGAGGTCATCAATTAGATTATAAATGACCAAATTGTAGATCTCATTCTCTGTTAATTCAAATATCATCAAAATTACTTCTATTCATAATAGAAAAAGCTTTGCGTTTATAATAATAAATACAGTTATCAAGGTTACTTGCTTTAATTTAAAATAGATGAGAGTCAATTTAAGCATCACTTTGAGTCTGACGATCAAAATATTGAGAACCGGTCTAAAAGGTGTGACCGCATATCTCTTTTCAAATCAATAAAATGAGATTATTGGACAGAAGACCTTGTTCATTCTTATAATAATTATCGATTATAAAATGAGTTCAATCGAAAACAGTGAACTGTAATCTTATAACAAATAACTCAAACATTTGTCTGAAAACGATTTCACTTTCATTTAAATTTTTTTACTAATTATTCAAATGCTTTAAGAATATTAAATGAGTAAAGCATTGATTATACGATTAATTGTCTGAATTAATTATTTTTCAAACAAATGGTGATAGCACTCATTTGTGTCATATTTTCGTTTTCGAATTTCTCACAAATTGTTCCCAATTGAAAATAGGTCTTCCAGTCATTTCATTCAATCTTCACATATAATCGAATTAAATGCCTTTACATGAGTTGACTAAAAAGAGTAGGAGTGGGAGTCTATCTCTCACTCAATTATTTCATTGAATAGTTATTCACTAAAAAGGGGTCTCCAGAATATTCAATTGTCAGATGACTCACAAATAGAAAACAAATTTTTACATAAAATTTGAAAATAGTATTCATTTTTACTCACTTTTCTGGTTTTTAATTGAGGTTTTTCTAAACTCTTTATTTTTACTCACATTTAATGATAAAAATGAATTGGGGTTTGAATTGGAGTTTCAAAAGTGCAACAAAAGATCACATGAAAAACAAAACAAAACCAAAACAAATTCTGACCGATTCTACAACTGTCCTGTAAATCAAAAACGCGATAAAACTTTAAGCCATTTGAAAGAACTTCAAATTATGTGTAAATGTTTTCTTTTGATGTCCTCGAAGTATAACACAATTATCTCATAAATTGTAAATCTCGGGTGAAATGAAAGGTTCGAGAAATTGATAGCTTTTCTGACAAAACAAACAAATAAAACACTATTTTTCAAAGTATTTATCCCTTTCTTTCATTGATTTTAATCCAAACATTAAAAGGAATAATGGATTCACTTGAGTGTCATTATCATTGTTCAATTTGAGTTCAACCTAGAATACTCTTTGCCTGCTTACCTAGTATCTATTGATTTAAGGTTACTGCTAAGGTATAGTACCTGTAAGTGACTTTTATCTTAACTGTTCAGTAATTTTCTTAATTTTAATCGACTTTTATTTATGGAAAAAAATTCGTTTAAATCATTAAATTGAAATGACTTCACACAAAAATAATCTCGAATCTAAATATTTTCAGCTTAACCCAGAATAGTATTGAATTATATATTTTTTTTCACATCAATTTCAAGACTACCTATCGTAACCCACAACTCGTAGCTGATCTTGTTTAATGTGAAGCACTTTTACGTGTGAGCCGTTGAATAATAACTGTTTGATTGTAATAATTCTTTAATAATTTATATTTGTTTTAACACAAAATATTTTTATCTTTCAATCGCATCACAGAAGCTATCGATGAAAATATGTTAAAAATAAATGTTTGAATGCTTTGAATTCTGTTCTAAATCTGAAGCACTAAACTAATTAAGTCAATAAATTTAAAAATTAGTTCATTCATTCCATTTATATTTTTAAGTAAATATTTCTCGAAAATCCAATAAATTCTTTTAAGAAAATAAATCAAATCGAAAGTAAAATCATTTACTTATCGGTAAAAAAATTATTTAACAAATGAACGGCAAACAATCGAAATGAGTAATGGATTACCTCTTTATGACAAATGATCAGAACATTTAATCAGTAAATGTATTGAATACCAAATAGAGGCTTCTACTGACCTATTCTCAATTTAATTGAATATCTCATTTGTTTCATACAATAACTTTATTAAAAATAATATTATTTAATATTATGGTTAACTTTAAGGAATTTGTGTCAAATAAATGATGAGAATTCAGAAAATATTTTAAAAATTAAATTAATTGTTAAAATGAAAAATTAGCAAAATTTATGTGTTATGTGTTACTCGTTTGGTATAATCGAGAGCCGTTTGATATAACCTTTCTTTGAGTTCAACTTTAACTCAAATTTTCATTCTTTAAATTCAAGTTTTCAAATGAAAATCGGTTGTCGTTTCCTGAATAACAAAATTAATTAAAAAAAATTTTTTAAAGTCTTATGTTTTGTAATAAGTTTTGTTCTAATAATAAACTTTAACCAAAATTAATTGTTTTCATTAAATTTCATTAAATATAAAACACCTCTAAAAGTAATTTATTATAAGACTCACGCAAATGAAAGTGTTATTTAAACTTCTTTATACTTAATTTAATTTAATTTCTTTTCCAAAGATTTAATCAATTAATGGAAATTAGATAATATGAGCAAGATAGCAAACTAAACACACTAATCAGGTAAAAATAATGTTTTTACCCAACATAAAGAAAAATTATTGGGGTTTTCCAATATTGAAGTTTTGTATTTTGTACAAGGATAGCCAATTTCGGCAGCCACAGGGGGTAAAATAGAGTTTTGGACGAACGCCAATAAACCTAGTCTCAATAAATAATTTAACTTTCTGAAATCTCAAGGGAGGTATTTTGGCTGACTTTCGCTTGGTTATTCCTCATTTTATATTACTTATTTTTGAAATCCAGGGTCAGTTTGTGATTAATATTTATTAATAATTTATTACTTTTTATTAATCTGTAACTGGCATGTTCATTTCAAATAATTAATCGCAACAATAATACTCTTTCTTAAATGGAAGAAAATTTTGGTAAAATAATCACAAAAAAACTTAAACATTTGAACAAAATATCATTTTATAAGAAAACTATTTTGTATTCGATTGAAATTCAGTAATTAATTAAAATAAATGTTCGATGAAAAGTAAGGACACTTTTGGGAGTTTACTTTATTTCCTATTTTATGATTAAAGAAATTGAATAACAAATTCGTTTCGGAATAAAAATAATAAATAAGTTAACAAAAATCTATTTTTATTTATTTAATAATTTTCTCTTTTCATGAGTTGGCGAATGACTGAACAAAATATTGGAGTTAATTAATTAGTGACCCAATTGTTGTCTTATAAGTTATAACTAATTCCTTTTTCCCGTAAAATATTTGTGAGGGATGTCCAAAATAACTCTACTCTACTATCTTTATGAACCAAAACTGCCATCTCTTGACGATATAAGAGTGCGAAAGGTAAATGAACTTGCTTTATGTTTCAAATTGATTCAAAACTTTGTTTTTTAATTACTATCGATTGATCAGCCATGTAAAAGAGATATTTCAATGAGAAAATATATTGCTCTATATGATAGCTTGGACACTTAAATGGTATTTCTGACTAATCTGATATCATTTTATAATATTTTCAACAAATTGACAAATTATAGTATCTTTTGTTAAAATCAAAATAAAATTCAACTATTGATTGAGTGAAAGGAAGGGCAACAAAAAGAAATTATTGTTATTATTATAATAACTATTTAATTATGGATCAGCAAGCTCACTATTTACTATTTGGATATAGTAGAGATTCCAAACACTCCAAAAAACATGAGGTGTTGTTAACCTTAAGGGGATTTAGATTTCCCTACTTTTTACTAGATCATATTTAAATTCAATTTTTGCTAAAGTTTTAGATAATGGTTTGTTTTCGATCATAAAATAAAAGTCTTACAATTATTTCTAACTTTTTGATAAACATTTACACATAACTATTGCCATTTTTAGTTGTCACCTTGCTTATCCTCAAATTTGAGCATAACTCAATTTAATTAATTTTGTACTTACTTTTTTGCCGTAAAAAGTTACAATTTA
Source organism: Eupelops occultus (assembly GCA_034695605.1). Lineage (NCBI taxonomy): Eukaryota > Metazoa > Arthropoda > Arachnida > Sarcoptiformes > Phenopelopidae > Eupelops > Eupelops occultus. The sequence goes on along the minus strand of JAQFZI010000414.1, from coordinate 4,781 downwards.
AATTAATCTAGCTCACACTGAGATTTTAACTATTCATTAATTGTTTATCAATAGCCAAGCAGTAAAATTAATTTGCCTCTAATCGTGCGAATTGAGAGAACACATAGTTTAATTGAGAATTACCATGACATTTTTCAATCAAGCAAACTTTCTCTGAGAAATCAGTCAAAATATAAGATTAAAGTGTCGTTAAGATATTGTAGTTATGTTCAGCTCATTGTTTGATACACGGATTGAATGACAGGTAATTGAGGTCATTTCAGATTTGAACGGAGCTTTGATTGGGATTTAATGATTTTTTTGCCATTAATTGAGTTTCGAGAGGAAATTCACATCAATTGGTTTGTTTTGCCTCAAAGATTGACTGACCCACTGTTAAAACAACTTTGTCACCCAATTAACTCCTTTATTGAGAATATCGATTGAGAAATAATCACAAAAGGGATCAGATTTTCAAAGAATTTTCAGATTAAAGTCAGGAATAGCCAAGCTAAAATATTTGATCATTTGAAAATATTTGCCACATTTTTAAAAAAAAATTAGCGATAATTTAGATAAATCAAAATTGGATTTTAACAAAACTAGGCGATTTAAATGAATTTAAGGGTAATTTAGCTCTGAATATCTTTAAAACAAAAAAAGTGTCCTTTTGGTTTTCAATTTTGCTCACCTCATCTTCTTATATTGGCCGAGTTTGGCTATCCTTGATTAAATTATGAGTTATTAGTGAACTCAAAATATTAATAATTAATAACAAATATTCTATAATATCATTATTAATAACTCGTCACTAATTTTTCATAAAATCATTGAATATATATTTTTAGACAGATTTCAGTCAAATTGAAGTTCTTTAAAATTGTCTACCTCATTTAATATTATATATCAGATTTAATTTGAACTAAATTGATATTATATGGCTCAAAATTTAAGATATACAAGAGGCAAAAGATTTGCCAAAACTATTTTGTTAATGGTGACCCCACCCTATGAATTATTATTACTGTCTCATTGATTAGAACAGGTGCGTCAATAACCAAAAGTAAGAATTTGCATGCCCAGATGTTTTTATCTACCTAATTAAAATAATTAAAACAAAAAGATTTTATTCAAAGCAAAAGTATTTATTTCTAAATCAATCAATTTTTGACTAAAGGTTTTGATTTTAATAATCAATTCATCGATAATATGAATTAAAAAATATAAATTTCAGTAAAGAAGCTTGCAAACATTAATTATTAACTAAATTTAGAATCATTGGTCAATAGACGATTAAAAATGGATTAGACTTTCAATGTTTTAAAAATTCCTTATAAAATAAATTTCATTTTTATTTTATTTTTTGATTTATTGATTATTTGCAAACAACTCTTATTTTTTAATGGCTTTAATCTAATCATAAGATCTGATCACAATTTGGATCAGTTATCAGACATCGAGCATAACTTTGATTAAAATTGTCGCTCAAATTAATATATTAATCATTTGTTTGAAACAAAAAAACAAATGAGTGGTGAACCAAGAATTTAGTCCGAAAAAGATATGCCCAAAGGCTTTGTCGAACAGACTTTCGGACCAAATTTTAAGCATACCTTTTGAGATATTTCCTATTGAGGTAGAGTTTATGCTTATCAAATAAAATCTACAAATCACTTGATTGATATTTCGTTTTATTCCAACAAAAAAAAAATATCTCATTATAAATATGTGATGTATTCCCATTTGGCCCAATTTTAATTTCGCAGAAAAGCTTTTCGCCAAAAGTCAAAATTACTTTTTCGCTATAAATCTGTTCATCTCTTTTCATATAAGAATTCGAAATTCCGTAAATGTAGTGAAACAATTCATATATCTTCCTTTCTTCAAGGGTAGTCAGGGCGGTCTTTAGATGATTTTCAAAATTTAGAATTTCAGAATTTAGGTGATCCAGGATTTTCTGATTTAATGTTTTGGTTAAATGAGACCAAACCGAATAATTGGCCTAAAATTGTATTCAGAAGAAGGCTTTAATCCTCCGCTTAACAAATATTAGATTTTTAAAGGATTACACAAAAAAATATTTTGTCATAATTTATAGAAAATGAGTCATATTTTATAATCAAGTATTCAGTTATACGAAACTTCATTCCATACTTAAGTTTTACCTTGGACCCCTTGTCGATCACTGACTTAAGGGTTCAGCGGATTTACTATTGGTTTTAAAGAAAAACCGATTGAAAAACTTGATTTTGAAATGATTTCGTCAAATAATCGCCAGAAATGAACTCAAGTGTTGAAAATTCCAATAAATAACGAAAAGAGGTAACGCTTTAAAACAATTTTGCCCATGTTCCCACCAATTTCCTTATTTCGTTAGATACTGATTGACATTGTCTAAAAAATTCCCAAAATAGATAAGTAATATATTGGTTCAATTAGACAAAACAAAAGTTGGCCAAGATACTGAAATCAGGAGAATATAGGAACAAAAGTCCACCTTTTTCTTTTGTTTTGGTCTTACTCATTTATTTTCAGTCGAATTAATCTTTTATGAAGTTTAAATCTGAGCCTAAATTGAGTTTAAAAGCATTTATTATAAATTAGGCGACAAAATGATTGAACACAAGGTTGCAGTTCGCGCCGCGGAAAAACTCAGGGGCACTTCTCACCTTGTTCAGCGTTTTAAAATATATTTTCAAAACTAAGTAGAATATTTTAGGTAAATTCCCTTGTTGGTCCAACCTTGGATGAAATATGAAATCTTTAATTAAAACATAGATTTTGATTGTTTCTACTCATAAATAGTGAATAATTTACATAAAATGATTTAATACTCTAATGGATGAAATTTTAATATCAAAACAGCATATCTTAAATGACAGTAATTTAACGACTGTTAAGGTTTTTGAGTATAATTAAGAAAAAAAGCGACACTAAAGACATTTAAGACCTTCTCTGATAAGGTCTGCGATTGTTTCGACAATCAATTATATGCCTAAACTTAACGTTAAAATTATTTCATGAAAATTGTCTAATATTTGGTATTGTATTCTGTGTTCAGCCAACCGTTCGACAAAATAAGTCTAACGAATAGCCTGTTTGTGAAAAAACTTAGACTTGATTTAGTTTGCATTAAAACTCTAATGATTTGAGTCTTTCTCTTCGGTGACATTTGTTTATAAAAAACAGTTATAAGAGACCATATTTTTCCTCTTTTATTATTATTATAATTAATTATAATATTTGTATTAAAAGATTATAAACATTTGTGAATAAGATTTGAAAAATAGTTCAGTTTTTCTATGTTTATGTGGCCGACAGAAAAGATCAAGATTATGATTCTTGAGAAATAATCATTGATTTAAAAACATTTAAGTTTAAATATTATAAGTTATTGAAACGAATTTGATTTTAATAAGTTTTGGTTTTTATCGGCCGCCAGTATTTGATAACATCTCGAAAAACAGGTTAACTTTTAACTTATAACTTATATAACTTTATATAAATTTTGTTTCAATAAATTATTTATTAAATAAGATTTTAATTTACGATATTATCTGAAATTCACTGAAAGTTTTTCTTTGAAAAAAGACAAACATTTTTCTAATTATTTTGAGTTACTTTAATAATTAGATCTCTTATTCAAAGACTGTCAGTGACGGGCAGAGGGAGTGCTAAATACTTCTAATTAAATAATACCTAGAAAAATTGCATTTTTTTGCAAGTTTAGATTATTTAAAACTTATCTTGAGCTGTTTGTTTGAGCCCAGTTCAGACATTTTGAAATATTTTATAATCTTAAGGAAGTGAAACACAAGTTAATAAAAATTTAAACAAGATTAGTTTTTATTGAATCTTGTAGGAAATGTATGTAATATCACATTGAGAATATTAAACGAGTGTATTTAAACGAGTGTAGCCATCCCTTTGGCCATCACTGGCTGTGTTTTGAGGCCTCAATTCAAATAAAATTGTGTCAAACCATTAAAATCTTATTTGACTTTAATTTTGACAAAACTTATTGTTTGAATCAATTTATTCTGAAATTCTTATCGATTATAAAGTGATTGTAATTATATCGAAGTTTACTATTATTTAAAAGAAAACAAATTATCGATATTTGAATCGAAAGTTTCGAATTAAAATTGTATTTTGAAATTATTTAAACAGTTAAAATGATCGCGGTAATTGTGTCAATTTTGTTCATTTTCACACCCAATCCTTTAATTAGATTTAACCAAAATTACGACTAAAGTAATCAATTATGAAATAGGAATTCCTATTTTATTTGTATTCACTCTAATTATTAGATAAATAAATTTGATTTAATGCTCTCATTATTTGCAAAATACAAATAAATTTGGATTAAAATAATTTTCGTGCGCTTTGATTGAAAAATTGAAAAACAATTTTCTTTTCTTTCAATTTGATTGTATTTTGAAATGAAAATGAGTAAACTGATCAATCTCAAATCTCAAATCTCAAATCAATCTAAATTCACTCTAAATTCAATCTAATTTCAATGTAAGTTCATTCTTTCAAAAGCAAAATTGTTTTTTTTTCTTTTAATTAGTTATAAATCGATAACAGAGTCAATGGTTTGGGAAGTCCTGATCTTAAGGTTGGGTTCAATAGACGTTCAGCTTATTTGAACAAATCATTTACTAAAAGACGATTTTATTTGATTTTGACGTTTCCTATGCTCTAAAAAAATATTTTTAAAATTTTAAATTTATTGCATAATTCTATGTTATTATTGGTTGTTGTTATGCAAATCAAAAGGGGACACAAAATCATACAAA
>JAQFZI010000413.1:0-16527 GCA_034695605.1 Eupelops occultus | reverse complement strand
GAGAGAGAGAGAGAGAGAGAGAGAGAGAGAGAGAGAGAGAGAGAGAGATTCAACAAACCATTAATTAATGCGTTCATACGGTCCGATAGATTATTGATTTTGCGGTCACTTCTGTAGTCCTGTGCTATTGGTTTCATTTCAAAATCGATAGCATCTAATAAATGGTAACTAATTGTTGCATAAAGTCTAACATTTTAATTGACCTTTCAAATTCAGTTCACCTTTTAAGTTACTATTCAATTAAAACGCCTAGTTTTCCTTGAAAATACAATTTTAGAATACTATAAGTAGTGGTTCAACAAACTTTCCATTAATTTCATCAATGAAATTATCAAAAATGTTAAGATAGCCAAGGTCCGCGACCTCAACTATTAGTAAGGTGTCTTGTTTTCTTTATACTCTTCCTTTGATTATGAAGACCAAGTTGTCAAAAAACACTAAAAATTAATGTCTATTATTCTTACACAGAATAATAGATAAAATAATTATGATTAGATATTTTGCACAGAATTTCCTATAAATTGTATAATATTTTACAAACAAAATACTCGATTAAAAACAAAACCTATTTTCAAATCTATTTATTTGTGTAAACATTTGGTGAAATACACGACAACTTCATCTTAAACTAAACCCTTTATTACTTTAAATTAGTATTAAATTTAAAACAAACGAATAAATTAGTGAATGAAGTGTTGCGAATGTAAAACACAATTATTTGTTTTTAAATATTGTTTTTGATTATACTTTTGTAAACACGATTCGTGTGTTTTGATAATTGTTTGTCAGATTTTATTACAAATTTCAATTCACTTTTCCAAATGCAAAGAGTCTTGGTCTTTAACGTATATATGAATAATTCATTAAAACTCTGTTTCTTTGCTTTTAAAGTAATTTCGTGAAAATAATATTATATTAAATCAGAGAATCATTAAATGTTTTTTATATAAATTTTATTTTTATTTCTTTTGATTTGAATTTGGATTCGAAGTATATTTTTGTGTCGATAGATATTAATCGCAATAAACAAAAATTTTGTTTCACTGTTGAGTTCATAAAAACTGCTTTTAGAGTATTTATTTCAGATATGAATCGTTAGTATTTAAGATTCTTATAAAATATTTGCAATAAAATAAATTTCAAAAACACTATTCGTCAGTAGTTTTGAAGATTAGCCGGAATTTTGTGATCATTTCATTTGACTCTAAATTTTCTGATATAACAAACAGTCCTTAAATAACAGGAACTCATAAAAGGCTCAAAAATATATTTGAAATGATTTTGAACTACTATTGAATCACTCGAAGGAAGAAAACAAATTAAAATAAAAATTTTACGATCAAATAGTTTTTACTTCAAAGTTATCTTTGAAGAAATGGATTTCAGATTTTTTCCTGATTTCTGTTATAGTAATCGATTGATAAGATTATAATTTTTTCTCAACATTTAATTATTTATTTTATTTTAGGAATCAAATCAGAGTTATATAGTGAGGGCTAAATTGTTTTGTGATCTTTGAGTCTATAAGTTTAATATGACCTGACCTGACCATCACTCAGTCATCCCTGTTATCTGTTCTGTTCATATTTATATCGAATTTTTCGATAATTGATTTCTCAGTTATCAGAGGCACCGCATAAATAGAGCTGGCATTCAATTGAAATGAATAGCTTTATCAATCATATTATGTCCACTGAAATAGCACTGGCATTCGTTTTAAATACCTTTCCCATTGGTATGACTTCTGTCAGAAGCACTCAAAGGACTTGAAATATATTTTTAGCCATTTTTATAATAACTCTGAAATGCAGTCATTTCTTATGATTGGGTATCGAATTGAAGAACAAAAAATGTTTTAAAAATAATTTTCAAAACCTAATGAATAATTTCAAGGATTTCTAAGACTTTCTTCGATTGAAGTTATATTCCTTTGTCCGACAAAATATGTTTTTCATTTTTTTCACTTTTAAATCTTTGGCAGAAAAAAATTATTTCATCCGTAAAGTGATTTATAATTTGGCAGAAAATCCTTCATATGTGCACTTCGGGTGGGATTATAACGTGTAAAGTAGTCGTAAATCTGTGCCTAAGATTGAGAGACACGACATGACAGACAGACCACAGTATATGTGAATTCTATTTATTCTTATTACAAATTAAAATGATGTAGGTTTCATTGAATATATATATTCTTGGAGAGAATAGCCAAGTTCTTATAAACACCCTCTGCATGCGAAAAAATGCATCAGATACATTTATTTCTACAAATACACTTTCTACTAGATAAATTAATCTGGTTAGTTTCAATTTATACTTCCCTAGCATCAATTGCTTCATTTGTTGTTCAAATGAAAGTACTTTGATGGATTCTATGATCTTGGTTATGGCTGATTTAAAACTGTACTAATCTCTACTTAAATATATGATTCCATCAGAAAATTATATGTGATTTAAGTTAAGAAATTAGTATTACTATTCACGTGTCACTAGTTTTCACTTTCAATTCATCTAGCTCATAAAATTCTTTGAAATCCTGGTTAAAAATAGATGTTTTTCACTACAACGGCTTAAAAGTTTAATTCTCTTAATTTGTTTGAAAAGAAGTTTGGATTTAAATGTCAGTCAAAATAATTTATTTGAAGGAAAAGAAATTCAATAGAATTGACAAATGATTTATTCAAATGACATGTTTTTGTTAATCGCCAATAATTTTTGAATTTTTATGTAAATTATTTTCGAGAATAAGAGATATTTTTTAATGTTTTCATAAAACTGTTTCGATTATAATTTGCATTCAGTTGACTTCACGCTAATGACAGCTCTGTTCTGTGCGCCCAAACCACTGATCATCTTCTATGAAAACACCGGATGATGTACTAACTGGTGATTATCTAATAAAAGTTATGACCAAAAACAAAGAACTAAATACCTGTGCTCTAAAACCAAGACTTCAATAATGAAGCTAAACATCAAATCAGAGACATTCAATTAGTACGTAAAGTTCAATGCATAGTACCTGAGCATATTCTAACTCAAATATGTGGATTTGAGGCCACAACTTTCTCCAAATTAACCTTACTCAATAATTGCACGCTTTTTGAGTGGCCCTCAAAAATGTTTTAAATACAAAGTTTAGACAAGAAAATGATACTCTTGTCAATGAATACAACACTAGTCATGAATATTATGTAGATTGAATGCCCGAACCCCTGACATACACTGGAAAAACATAAACTGATATTATTCTTAGAGTATATGTTATACTATAATATAATTTAGGAATAAATTATTTAAGAGGCCAGTGATCAGAGAGAGACACATACAGATCGACATTTGGCACCTGTTCCATCGGCGCAGGGCTTCTCAAATATGGCGTGCATTTAATTTTGTTTCTTTGTATGACAGCTGTGATTATATGAATATTTTATAAGTTTTTTTCTCTCTATTCTTATTATGTTTTGGTAATAGTATTTGACATTTGTTAGTTTGGCTCTTCTTCTTCTAGGTTTAGGGCACAGGTCTAGGGATGGGCGCTCCTCCCGTCTTCGTGACTGGGTTTACGCGGTTTTCACATATTTTCTTATATTTTTTGCCACAAATTTTTACTTAAAACAACTGTTGAATAACTAATTGACTGTTTTTCTCCGCCTTTTGTCTAATGTTATAATGATTTATAAGAAGAATAATTAGTTTTTCACTTAAATAAGTATTCATTACTGAGAATCGCTGTCTGTTTACGTATTTTTCTGTAAATTAATTCAATTTTTGTATATTTCCGTTAAATTATTTTTCATTTCTGTCAGATTTACAATCGATTTGTTTTGAGGAAAGAAATTCAGATAACTATTCGCCGATCAGAGTATCAGATGTTTTTCATATACTGTATAATGAATTCATTGAAATCGATGTAAAATTTGTTAATATTTTTCATTTTCTTTATTACCATCTCGAGGAATGACCTCAACTATACTTGAAATGAATGAATTCCCACTCACATCGAGTCCTCTAAAATATGATTTTTAATAGAAATGATTTAAAATCATTAATTGGAATAACTGTCTATAAAATACCTTATTTATTGACTCGAAAATTGAAAATAATAAGAAATTTTTCGATTGGTTTTTCTTATTCGATATCAAAATCAATTTAAATGTCTTTAAATTACACTTAATATACATTAAGTCAATAATTTTGTTTAGAATTTGCTATTTTTTACTAATTTTTAGTTAATACTTAACTTAAATATCGTCAATTAGCTTGGTGATAAATATATTTTCTTGGTTTTATTTCTAAACTCTGATAAATGTGGAGGAAATCTCAAAAGTCTTCGTGCTTTTAGTCTTATATGAAAAGTATTTAAGTTCAAATTAATTTGATCTGTAACTTGTTTGCAGGTTAAAGGACAAATTGCTGGATGAGTTTTAAAATTTACATAACTATCTTAGTTTAAATCAATAAAATTCTTGGAATAAATTACAAATTATGCACAAAAGGCGACAAAACTGGGAATTTTTGGGCAAATAAACTGTGAATTTTATGACTGCTTTAATTCCAGACAATAAACTTTTATAGTAATTGTTTTTCACTTCTATTGTTGTCTCACTCTTTGCCAAAGCATTTGATTGCAATTCAATCCCATTTGTCTGACAAACAATTTTCTAAACGCTTTTCCAGTATTTAAGCAAATTTTCGCATTAAATGCGTTCCATTTTTCCCAAACTATTTCATTGAGTGAACATTCATTTGAATGATTTACCACTGATTTCATTCCAGGTTTTGTCCAATTATTACTGTTTTGGGATATTATGCAAATCGTATTCAACACAGAATTACTAAAGAATTTTATGCTTAGATTAAGTCGTTTTAACAAATTTATGTCTATTTGTATAATTGGATACATTTTTAGTGTCCGGTCTGTCCGTCGGGCTGTCAAACAGATAGTAGAACCAAAACTAATGATCAATTAGACAACTTATGTTCGGTCCATCAGAAGCAAAGTCTAGCAGTTGGGGGCTTTTTATGCTATTCTGACCCCACATGAGCTTTGGCTTTGAAATATAGTATCGAATTGAATACTATTTTCTTCCAAATCAATGACCAAAAAATTTTGTCTGAACGGAGAGTCCAACGAATCTGAGTAAAAACTAATGAGCCATCGGATGGATGCCATACTCTTTGCTTGTTATCCCTGTCCTCCTTTCCATAAATTTAATACATTTCCATTTAAACAATTGAAAACTTGTGAAAAGTCTAATAAAATAAAAACACGTTTTGTTTAAAGAGTTTTCATTTGAAGTAATTATTATTATTATTTTTGTTTCATTAATTATGAGAAAGAATATGTTGTCCGTTGAGTGCAATCAAAGATAAGAGGAATGTTCTTATAATATGTGAAAAATTATTCAAATTTATTGCAACTTCCAAACTATAAATTGCTTTTTCGGGAATTAGTATCTGATTTTCTCAACGTTTAATAACTCGAATACATTTCAAAGACTTCTCTTTTTTCTCTTATCTGATCATTGGTTCAAAGTTTTTAAATAATTTTTGTTAATAAACTGAATATTCATTTCACATATTATTTAACAAAATGATGAATAATTCCGCAGAGAGAGAGAGAGGGAGAGAGAGAGAGAGAGAGAGAGAGAGAGAGAGAGAAGCGTTTGAGAATCAGAGCATATGTTTTATTATTCGTATACGAAATATAAGTTATTTAATGAGAATTCGTAGTTATTTTGTGAACATAAGTGGGGCTCAAAAGAGTAAACCTATTAATAGTGAGCACAGACTTTGACTGTGGAAACAGAGGTATAAATCTGGTGCTGACAAATACTGTTCCCGACAGGGCTTACTCCTAACTACTTTGTCCGCAAATGGACTTTAACTACAATTCCATTTCTAAACATCTCATCCCTTAATTATGTGAAAAAGTATAGCCCATGTATAGCACTGAATTGAAAGCCTATTTCGCACAAAGTATTCGCTATTATTAATAGTTTTCTATCTATTGATCACTCAATTCATTGTGTAATATATCTTCCATTAGAGCTTTAGTCACAAACAGAGATTTCTCAGTATTTACTGATAGGATGTCTATCCATTTGTTCAGTGAATGGCATTTGAATAAAGACTAAGTCTTTCCAAATCTGTGCCACAATTCAAGAGATTGAATAAGGAATGTAAGACTTACCCCAAATTATAAGAGAAACATAAAAAATAGTTTTATGGAGAAATTGATGCAAGTGAATATTCAAATACACTCTCAATTTGTCTGATAATTAACGAGGCATTTATTCAGTGCTAAATAATTAAAAAGAAATTGTTTGAAAACATTGAAAACCAAAATAACTATCAAACGAATAAAGTTAACGAAATAAAAATTAAATTCGCTTTTTATGCATAAACATAACTAACCCAGAATTGAGTGATAAATAACCTTGCTGTGAAATTCGTATAACATTTAAATGTCACACTAATTGTCTATTTGTTTTGTTTTTCATTTAGAAGTGATAAATGTCTCTCCCATTCAGTGTTGTATTGGATGTGAAAGTTATGCCACAAAAAAGTGATTTATTGTAAACTTCATTCTCTGACCTAATTTTGGGCTCAAAACACACTATGAGTTGAATTTGAGCAGAAATTATGTTTTATCCTTGATTAAAAGAACACAGTGTGGAAAGCAGAAAAATGAACTTTGAAAAAAATGCTTTCAGTTAATGTGTTTTTAATAATTCAAAAATGATTTGGATTTAAAAGGTTTTAAGTTTTCATTTGAATTAAAATTTAATTTAATAAATGTTTATTTCATTGAAATATATGAAAAACTTGACAATTAGTGGTGCCTTTCGTTGCAATTTATATTTTTACCAATTTTTCAATTTTTTCGCCAAAAGGCTCTCATTTTTGAAACACAAAAACAAAAGGCATTTCAATAGAAGAGGAAAAATAAAATTAAATACAGTATTCATTTTAAATGAACATACATTTTAAGTGCAAAATTACACACAAATACGATCACGATTTTTGTGCGGCCAATGTTAATACCTGTGCCTGGGTCCATAGTATATATATACCCTACCCTTCATTATGATGAATACACGCTTACAGGCGCTCTGTATTCGATATAAACAGGCATTTAATTTACATTTGAAGAGCATTTTTAAAAAGATAATCGTTTACTCAGAACTGAATGTTAAATAATTTGTTTGAATTGTGATATTACGGGAGAAAAATGAATGATTTTCTCATGTTTTCAGACGGCTTCAGGTATACCTTAAAAGGACAGACAGTCAGTAGATTATAAATACGATAATAATATGGTATCTCATATCGTATGTAAAAGGCTTAGGACTCAGTCGACTGCTCTTCTCTTCTAAATAGTATTTAACATTTTGAACGCTTCCCCTAATTATCGGTCCTTTTATTCGGTTCTCTCTCTCTCTCTCTCTCTCTCTCTCTCTCTCTCTCTCTCTCTCTCTCTCTCTCTCTCTCCATATAAAATAAATCGTTTTTTATTTTTAAACGTTCGACAAAATTACTGTTTTTGTGCCGAAGAGAGCACTCAGTCTTTTGGTCTGTTCTGAAGGCTAACTCTCACTTAAAGACTTCAATTATGTTGTTATGTATTATTGCTTATTATCATCAAATTGTGTCTTTACCACCAAAAAACATTCATTTTTGCTCAGTTTTCATGTAGTTTAGACGAAAATATTCAGGGTACAGACCAGTGTTGATTTTGGTTCAAATATTTTTAGATTGATTTCAAGGAATTTCTTTGGATAAACATAATGACAGTCTTATCCATCATTAATTGAATTGCGATTATAAACTTGGTCCACAATAATTTGAGGCATTTTTCTTAAAGAGATTTTCCGACTATTTTCGCCCACTTTTAATAATATATTACTTTTTGTTGAATTCCTGTCTCAAAGTCCTAATCCATAATTTGAAATATTGTTACCAAAAGAAGAAGAAGTATTTCAGTTGATGTGATTTATTTTCACTTTTTTCTCATCCTATATGGGTTTGGAGCAGACATTTATCACTGAATCAATTCATAGACAATGAATTTCTCAGAAATGTTTAAATTTTGGTATTTGAGTCGATGGCAATAAATATGTAATTATTATCAATCGATAACTTTTAATATAAGATATTATCTGATATTTTCATAACAAAAACCATAATTTTGACACAAGAATTATATAATGGTTTCCTTTGAAAATATTCTTGTATTTTGTTTTTAAAATCAAATAAATCATATGATTCCATGTGTTTCCAAGAATTTCCGTTTTGGATGTCTTGTTGTCTGACTGTCGACCCTCTCTATGGGCTATGACTTCATGTGAATAAGTCATATGAAAACAATTTATAATATAAATACTCGATTATAAATCATTTATAATTATATAGCATTTGAACACAAAAACTGAAAATGTTTTCAAACCATTAATATTATTATAAATATTTCTGAATTGTCCTCAAATTAATAGTTTTCAACGAAAATTATATCAAAATTTTCTTCTCTTAAAAATGTTTTTGCTCAAAAAGATATAAGTCGTGAAAATGGTTTTGAATATTTGATAATTTCTTTTTTTAGTGGTTCGGGGAATTTGATATAATCGGCACTATTTGGGAACGTAATCATCAAAACACTGTTGAAAGACGAGTTCAATAAACACGACATAAAACATGAAATTCCGATTATTCAGTCCTTATATTCAAAAGAAGGCATGACATCTAATAAGACATCAATTCTTTTGAGGGAACAGACATTTATGTCTTGTTAGTGGGATGAGCAAGATGTTTACCTAAAAACTAATTAACAAACTTGAGAATCCACTACATATAAATAAGCTCTTGCACATTCACTGACAAATATTAGATGAAATTTTTAGGTTAAATCGACAATAATTATAATTATAGAAAACTTTAATATTTATTGTTGATCTTGGTCTTCAATGTTTACTACAAGAGATGAATGTCATCCTACAAATAGCGTTCAAATGGGATATTTTATAAGCAATTGGAGAGTCAGTTAAGGACCACAAATAGCAGACAAAATACTCATTTTTCTGCTCTCGAAAACATTTTTTGGTATCCATTACTTTCTTATTCAGTTCTCTTCTCGTTTTGAAGCAATTTCTATGAATGATGTGAAGAGAGAGAGAGAGAGAGAGAGAGAGAGAGAGAGAGAGAGAGAGAGAGAGAGAGACCACGTTTTTGCTTAAAACTAGAAATAGGAATCGCATGTCATTCTTGTGATCGAGATATCAATTTCATAAAGGAATGCGTAGTTTAGAGTACTTCTGAAAAGTTAATATCATGTCATTCCTCATATCTTATACTTTTACTAATCACTAATGTTAATAATGATTGACATTTCTTAAAATTTAACTATTGACCCAGAATAGACTTTCAATGTGCTTTTTGAGTGCTCATTGCACTCAAAAAGTATTGAAAATGTCCAAGTGTTATTTTTTCGGATTAACTTTCTCTTATTTTTATTGAGAAATGTTTATGTTTGTGGAGAAATCATTATAATTTTTAGCCAAAGTGTTTATTCTTATTTTTACAGTCAATTGAGATTTGAATCATTTTTTTTGTTTAATCAAAATTGAAAAATAAGTCTAATTTGAAGAACAGAACAGAAAACTGTTTTATCTCAAACTCAGTTAAATACAAATATCGGAGAGTTTTTTACACAAAAAAATACTGTTTTTCTCAGTATTTGTTTATTCAGTTAAGAGGACTTTTAGTCTATGGACAGATAGATGAGTGACACAAACGAATGGAGAGACTAAACTGTATTTACATTTGAGCTCTACGTATGATATCTCAGAGACAAACACAGAGACAGTCGTTTGTAGAGAAGATTTTCGCCGAAACTTTTCGGTAATCTTTCAGACACTCAGAGCATTTGCCGCACAGACCAGTATTGACCGAAACACCAGAAAAATATTGTTTGTTGTGTTTTGTCAGCTCTTATATCAGACGCTTTATAGACCGAAACCTTTATATACCATTAAACAGATGCCAATATTTCCACATTTAATATTCAGCCTTTAAGGGGATCACCACTTCTCCAGACAACTGATTGATTTTAGAAACTCAATTGGTTTTTGTTATGTTGAGCTTTCTATATGGTTATGCTTTTATTTATAAAAATACATTAGCACTAGCTCATTTAGTTATTGGCTATTCCTGTGATTATGTGGCACCAAATGATAATGCTTTTAAACCACTACTACTTTTCGTCGACCGTTCTCTTTGTATAAAATGCCAGAAAAGTACAAGTGTATATGAAAAGTGGAAGTGCTTTCACTCACATATTTGCATTGCATGACTTGATTCACACTCTTTGAGAGCCTTTTAATTATATTCATTCTCTTCGATATAATTCCCAAATAATAAAGAGTTTAATCCTTTCATTGCTATAGAATTACACATTTATTCTATTATATTGTTTATTATAAAACTTAAGACTTTCTGTCAGTATTTTAGTCAAACTTTTGTCTCTTGTGATAACAAAAATAATTTTAATTATAATATGTTTTCGATAAACACTTGACTTTGCATTCTATGGAAATGAATTGAATTTGTAATGAATTGTGGAGTTTTGGGTTTTGTTTTTATATCAAATGTTATTTTAGTATTTCATTTGAATTATGATAATATTCTTTACATTTAATTAATTAATTAAAACTCAACAAATATATGGAAAAGTCCTTTTTAGACTTGAATTCTAATTTTAGCCAAACATTTTCCATGTGTTTGATGTGAAGTTTAATCTGGGTCTTCAAATTGATGGCTCAATGATTCTTTCAAAAATTGAATTAAAATTATTTGGATTTCTTAAAAACTCATTGAAACTCATTTGGTTTCAAAAATGTTAATTAAATATTTATGTTTTAATTTAGATTTCCCTTCAATTTCTATAAAAATTTATGACATGCACAAGGTTATTTAGAATTCAATTAGAAAATTGAGAGAATGAATGAAATTATTTCTGAAGAGATTTTAATAGAGTTTATATAAAATAAGAAAATAATCACATATTTTAATTAAATGGATGAGATCTGAATGTAATTATATATAATGTGGTATTATTTTTATTGATCCAAAAAAGTAAAATATATTCCAAATGATTCCAGGGTTTAGATTAATATAACGGATGAGTTAACTGAACAAAACTGGCAAAACCCTGGGCTAAATATTATTTGGGAGCTCTGGACTATTCTTACGAATGCATCCGTTTGTGTGCAAACCCTAACACATAGTTATCTCAGCAAATGTTTAGCCGAAAGCGATTGTCTATCCGTCGCTATCACTTCAGAGCTCATACATAATATGAGTGTTTTTCGGCACTCATTCGTTATGATATTAAGCGCAAACTCCACTCCATTCTCACCGGTAGATAGAGAAAGTAAAACCAAACACAACTGAGCAAAGCATAAAGCACAGCATAGCATCTGTGCTCTGACTGATTCACATCAATCGTTTCAAGCATTCGGTTCTCGAAAATAAATAAAACCCAAAAAAGTTTATTAAATATTAATTTACTTTATATATGAAATATATATGAGTTTTGTGACCAAATCTTTTTCATCAAATTTTATTTGTTTTCGACAAAACTTTTAATTTCGTGAAATTTTCCCAATTAATAGGTTTAAAAACAACTGAAAACTTGTGGAGAAGATTGAAAAACAATTCAATAAAAAGACATTTATTCGCTCAGAAGACAAGTTTAACACAAATTCTTTGAATTAGAATTTTTGTGTTTATTTCTTAAATAACAGAATAAACATAAACTTGAACTTCAAATCTGCGAAAACTGTTTCGTGTGTTTAATACAAACTCTGGCTTTGAATTAGACTTTTCTCAAAAGACTCGTTCATAAAGACTCTAATTGTTGTGCCGTCGAGTGTTTTGTGTAATACATAACTGACATCACAATCAAGATATCAACCAAAAGGTAAGATTTTGTTGAAAACAATTCTCACTTATTATACTCTAAAATATTTTGCTATAAAATAATTATGAAATTAGTTACCCATTCATCCCATTATCTATTCATCCATTAATTCAGTGCTCAAATGATGTAATAATAAACTAATTTATATATAAAATAATTATCTTAGAAAAGAGACGTTCATTGGGAATGAGTGGTTGACTTATGTTTCCGATTTTTAAATGAGCATTTTAATTTTGAATTACAATGAATTTTAGTGTTCACTCATTTGGAGCTATCATTCACTCCAAAGCGAGGTCAGGGTTTCTGAAATCATAGGGAAAGTGATTAAACTTTTCTTTTAGTTTTAGACATTTTTTAAGACTTGAGGCCAAAAGCATTTGTTTTTAATGTCAAGACTGTTGTGTATGTGTTGTGTATTTTGGTCCACAAGTTTAGAAAATAACTTTTGATATCCTATTAGTGAAGGAATGAAATACTGTCTCTAATTATCTGAGTATTATATCACAATTTTTTCCAACTTTTTTTCGCTCTTAATTAGTATTGTTTTATATCTCAGGTCTGATAAATGGATGTTTTTCTTTAGAAAATTTTGTAACCATAATGAGTTGTCCCACTATTTTTCAAACATTTCATTAAAATGGTTTTAAAATTTGATACTCGGTTTTAAATTATTGATATTTTTTCAAGAGTTCAGATGACTTGCCTTTTATTAAAGACTGCATTTCGTGTCTATTTTATAATAGATTTGTTCGGATAATCGCTTTCTTAAGAAAAGTAAAAAACATTGGCTTAGAGTAGACTTAAAATTAAAGGACTTCTCGTTATTCTCACATTAATTCTTTACTTTTCTTTAAACTGGAATCCAATTTATTTTAGCGAAACGTCTTATATTTTTATCATTTGATTCCAACCTTTTTTCTCTTTCTTTACATTTAACTCAATTCTGAGTTTAAGAAAAGTTTTGTTACTTTTTTAAATCCATTATTTATTACAGCTTTGGTTAAATTTTTCATTTAGGATTAGGTTTACTCTTTTACTTCAAACTTATTTTGACTTAACTTTTCTCTTAAAGAGCTTTTTTTGAAGAGAGAAAGAAAGTGAGTGAGTCATACATCCTATGGATTCAATCATTTTTAAGTTTCATTAATATACATATAATTCGTGTTTTGAAATATTGTTTATCGCTTTGGAATTCACTCCAAAACTATTTGAGAAGATCTCAAGAATTTATTTTTCAATATTCAAATCAAACAACTCTTCATAAGTGTTGTCAAACAAAGAATATATTTTTGAAGTGCTTTTGAATGCTTTTGAATCACAACAAAAATTCTTATCATTTTTCTTATTGAAGATCTGAAGAAAGTCTAACTTAAATTCAATGACTTTTCAAGTAATCAATAAATGATTGAATAAAACATTTGATTTATAACAGGATTTCAATCTATAGATTCAAACAATGAAATCGCTTTTCGAGATTATGTTTCAAAAAATAGTAATCAATAAGTTTTGGATTTGAAAACTGAATGAATTTATTTCAAAACTGTTCCGACTCTTCATATATGAAAATTCAAATAAAATACAGATTTGTTGTATGAGTCCAATAAAGTGAACCTTTCGTTGTGATAGATATGTGGACTCCTATTCACTCTATTTGTTTCATCTATTAGTTTCTAATCCTTGAATACATGGCTCTCTTCCCGTTCCCCTTTGCACTTATGGCCACTAAAATCAAAGGTGAATTGCATTTCTCTGTTCAGTTGTGTTAAATTTTATTAACAATTTAAGCCCTGTGTTGGCACTGGTCACAGATGCTGTCATTATTGCAATATTGTAGTGAAAATTCTTGACTATTCGTATTCAGATCCTATTCCCTAATCCAGAGCCCTATTGTATTATCTGACTGACGGCCATATCATATGTATTGTAATGTTTGTGTCGCAAAACATTTCAACGTTTGTGTCTCTCTTTTATTGTAAGTTCAGATGGATTTCCAAACATTTTTGATATAACTTTCAATTTGAAACACTTATTGCGATTCGAGTTCTGTTGTAATCATAATAATTTTCGCTGTCGTCTAATATGGGAACAGATGTACTGAAAAACTTACTGTATTTCTATTATTGTTATTAAATTTCCTCATTATTTCATTCAAAATATTAATTATATACAAAATTTTATTCAACTCTCAATTCATTTCTCATTCATTTGCTTAGAGTTTCCATAGAATTAATCTATTTTTTCAGCAAATATTACAAATTATTTTTAAATGAAATGTATATAAGTTTCTAATTTATTGTTCAAAAATCCTTCTGAGAGAGAAAAGAGAGGATTCCATATATCGCCCGAAGCCATCGCTTATATACTACTTTTCAGTGTTTGAGCTCTTAAATAACCAGTGTATTCACAATTGTATTAACATTTTAAAAGTGAGGGAAACTTATGGAAAAGTTAATAACTTATACATTTTTGTAACTTATTTTTATATAATTCAAATCATTTCACATTTTCCAAGAATCCAAGGCGTCGGGAGAGAGAGAGAGAGAGAGAGAGAGAGAGAGAGAGAGATATCCTTGAATAAATTGCAGACTATTGTGAATCAATCATTTCATTTGATACGTAATTCAGTGATAAGTGTTTCAATGATTTAAGTTTATATCTATTTTGTTTGACCGACAAAATTCTCGGAAAAGCTCTTTTAAATTTAAAATACATTTCAAAACCAATTAATTTATTATCATTTTTTTACAAACGTTTATTTCGATTGCAATTAACATACTATGAGGCGATGTCTTAGGGTTGAGCTCTCATTGTGAAGAAGTCATGATTTTATTCTCAAACACTAATAATTTTTAAAAGTTTTGACAAAATTCTTGGAACTCTAATGGAGACCAAAAAGATAAACATATTTTAACCGAAAATAGTTTCTTATCTTCAAAATTGGATTTATTTTATTTCAAAATTTTTGTTTAAAATGTTTTTATTAAAATTTCTTCTAAGAAAACATGTTTTCTCTAATTTGAAATCTAATCATAGTTTCTGAAGAAATGGATAAAAATATGTCAAAATTTTCGGCTTTTTGTACAAAAAAAATTGAAAAATTAATTATTTATACAAAAGAGAAGTTTTCTCCAGAAGTGTGAAAATATATTGGTTTAAGAAATGAAAAGAAAAATTCTTCAGTCTTTGAATTCAATGCTTATAATCACATTTCGAGGTCTTAAAAGACTGAACTCAAGTATAGCAAAATTGAAGGGAATTTTCAATTAAGTGTAAGAATGAAATCGCAGTAATATTTTATTTTACAATAAGTTTTTGCTCAGAACTGTAGAAGAATTGATGGCTTGAATTTCATTTCATTAGATGCCGAAAAAATATCTCCTCCATCCCTAACCATCGATGGCCAAGGTGTGGCTCATATTCATTATCCTTGCACATAATAATATTGAGCAAATTCCTATGAATTTACTTAATTTTGTTTAACTTTCTTAGAATTACTATAATATAAATGCTAATAGAAATTACATTTTATTATTTAAATAAAAATTTGATTGAAATTGTGCATGATTTCAATTTCAATTATCTTGCGCATCTCTATCTTCATGTGATTTATCTGTGATTCACGCTTTTCGGAAATCCTCTCCTATGGTCTCAACTCTTTTTCTATGCATTCACTCCTTTTTACTTATTTATTGTCTTTGAATAAAGAATAAAAAAAATGTAAGTTTGGAAAGACATGTCTCCTCCAAAATCAATTGTGTATGGAATGTCTGATAACCTTCAATAGAGTAGTGAACAGTCGGTTCACTATTTGTTTTTAAAAATTGACTTTCAAATTGACTGTTGAATTGAAAAGTTTTATTGAATATTCTTCAGGTGAATGGTTTCGGGAATTTTCATTTGTTCCCTCATTTTTCAGCGCATATTAGCCATACATTTGTCTAAATTGATTTACCCCTCTCTTTTCATATTACTTTTAAATTACTTTTCACTGACAACTCATTTCTTTTCATCAGTCAATTATCCATTGAAATTGAATTCAAGTTATTCACTAAAATTTCTTCATTTTGACAGCAAATCATTTTCTGATGAAATAATTAATAAAAATAAGTTTTCTTTTGAGTTGAGGTCAAATTTCTTTCAGAATATGCTAATTTATTTTAATCAAAGTTAAATAAGAAAATAACCTTTCCCTAATCCAACTGAGATGGTCAAGCTTGTTAAGTCATTAATAATACAATTCATTAAAATATACCATGTTTAATCTTGGATCAAAGTTTTTAATTTTTTTCATAGGATTAAAGAAAAGGTCAAAAATAAAATTTTTGATAAAATATTAGCGAGTAATCTTTTTATCAAAAGATTAAAAAACATTTTTTCATTAAAATTTCATTAAACTAAATGAGAATTTTAAAAATCCTTAACAAAACATTTGAGACAAGCATATAATGAACAAAAATGTAGAGGATTAATCCTTGCAAAAAAATGAGCCAAATAGACATCTAATTAACTGATTCTTTATTTTTAATTCAGAATAATCTCTCTTTTGATTAATA
>JAQFZI010000412.1:0-16563 GCA_034695605.1 Eupelops occultus | reverse complement strand
TTATTTTAAAGTTAGGGATATTTTAAACCATTTCACCCTGCCCAACTCACTTTAAAATATCGATATTTGACTGTAATCTTAATTTAAAGCAGAAAACCGGTAATTGAATGCTTTCATAGCTATTGTCTGCCATTCCTCACAAAATCATCTCAAGAGTGAAATCCATCAAAAAGAAGAGAAAAACACTTTTCATACGTAAGAATATTTCTAAACCTGAAAGAATGAGAAGATACTGGTTATATCACTTTCATAATCATTTAAAAGAATGAGTAGGCACAAATTGGCACAAATAGGCACAAATATTTTCGCCGAGTAAATGATTATTAGGTTCTATTGTAATGAAAATACAGTAAATGTAAGTGAATTCAACAAAAATCGTTTAACAATTCTTAAATTATATAACTCTTGGAGTGAATGATATGTTTAAATGGTTGAGTGATTTTTTTATTTGAATGATATGACAGGTCATCTAATTAATTAATTATTCTAAAATTCAACCATTAATTTTGCAGATTTTTGAATTAACATTTTTAAGGCACATCAGTTATGCCCATACTTGTTCATGGTCAAACAAATTTAATATAAATTCAGAATAGAATCTATATAATTAATAGTACTTATGAACAAATAACTCATAAATACTTTGGGTAATACAAAAGTAAGCTAGATCCAAATTTAGGAAATAATAGAATTTGAATGAATTAATTTATGGAAAGACATTAAAAATGATTAAATTTATTACGAATTATATGAGAAAATGTGAAAATACAGAGAATATAATAATTTATTAAAAGATAAATAAAACGAATTAAGCGGTAAATTTAGTTTCCAACGGATTAATCAATTGATTATAAGAATTGGGATCCTGTGGTTGTCTCAAACAGCTGACAGCATGGGTCAGCTGTAAAGCTGCCTCGGGATGTGCTGAGCCGGGAAGCATTCGACATTCTCTTTCTAATATGCTGGCCAACCCTTCGATAAGATCATAAAAACCAAAAGAAAGGGCAGCTCTTCTCAAACGATTCAGTTCTTTATAGAAATGAATAGTCTTTTCGGGCAGTTTTCGGGCGTGTCTTAAGATCTTCTGAATATCTGACTGAAGTGAAGATTGTTTGAGCCAAACAACACATCCCTGACTAAAGCTCTTCTTAGAACTGATTCGATTCATTTCTTCAACTGTTTGTGGAATACTTAAAGATGGAAAGCCTAAAGTTTTGAGGTCTCCCAACCAGGGAATAGCATTTGAACCACATTTAAAAGTAGAGAGCATTAGATTTGACTTCTTTTTGCTGTCAGCCCAAGAATATAGCATTCCATACCATTCGGGTGACCCCACCTGACAAATAGCTACCATTCCTTCAACTTTAAGACTTCCATGAAGTAAAACACAGAAAGAGGGCTGTCGTCCTTCATCTGAGCACATGGTAGACAACATTTCTTCGATATCGAAAGAACCAAAATCTGTACTATTGTTGGGATTGGAGACCATAACCGAAACATATTTTTTCACTTCTTCTTTAGATTCTTGTAATGGAATCACGAGATGTCGAGAATGAACGGCAGGACTCGAAACCTCTGATATCTCCATAAAACCACAAATTGTTATATCATTGGATGTCTCGGCTCTAATAGTTTCGAAGTCATTAATTTGAGAATAACTTTCAAGTTTTGGATACAAAGCTATCGGTGACGACAACATTCCGCAGTGAAGTCGACCCTTAAATGGTTTGTAATTAGTTTCCGACAATTTTGTGAACATATTTTGAATCGATTTAAATGATAAACAATTTCCTTCGGGAACCCATATCTGTCCCCCAGAATACATGTGATTCACAGCAATCGGTTCCCGAATATTAATACCAGAATTGAGTTCAATTAATTTACTGAAAAACGGAAGAGAAGTTTGAAACGACGGATCATTTAATGTCGTCAAACACACGATATGTAGTTTACACGGGAAAGGAAAAGGGACTGGCCAATTCAACTCATCTATATCTTCATCGACCAAATCTTCAGGTTTGTTGCCATTCGCCATCAGATGAGCGTTAATCGTGGCGTTGCCATCGGTCACAAGTATGAGATGACACGACATTTCTGATCCCCATTCGTCGATAACCATATCTTTGACGCCTCGCAAAGCATTAATGAATTTTGTTTTGTCAAAGAGTTCCAAGTCTTGAAGCGCTTCCTTTATCTGATCGAAATCTCGGGTGAATTTTGTAATGATTTGCCACAAACTGGAGAATACCATAAGTGACGTAAACTCAAGTTTGGCGTTTTGGGACTCATATTCGAGGAGTGTATTCAAGCCATGAATGGCTAAGTTCTTCAGTTGAGAGCTTTGTCCGCTTTGACCATCGCTTTGGTTGTCATTTAATGACACCATTCGACACATCGATAGCGAAACATCTAATAAAATAATGGTTGGCATTACTTCAGCCAATTATTTGGTTTTAAGTCAAAAACAAAAACAAGTTTTCAATCACTTATTTAAATCTCGTTTCGGTAAAACAGACAGAGTTAGGGACCGACTTCTCAATAATAATTTTTTTTGACTGAGTTATATCATAGCCCTCACGGGTTCTCAATTTACTCATTTAGAAGAAATGAGTCAAACCCTTCTTAAAAATACTATTCAACTTTTTATAATTTAGAAAAATAGTTTAATTTATCCTAAATTTGAAATTTACAAAAGTTTCCTTAAATTATTAAAATTAGTTGAAATATATATTTATATCCTGACTATTGATATATTCGTCATTGAGTTTTACTAATTATTTAGTAAAAGTCCCTTATTTTTTGATGCACTTGTATTTTGGGTTTTAATAAATGATATTTTGATTATTTTTAAGGATTAAAGCTTAAGATATCTGTAAGTAATTGACTCCAAGAATGGCCACGAAGTGGGATATGCCTAAACTTGAATTGAAGGCACCGTTGAGTGTCTCGCCGTTCATTAGAGTGAGTATTATTCCAATTAAATTCAAAATATTGATTATCTTTGGCTAACCATTGATGTAATAGTTCTGTCGCTGGTCTTTACTGGCCGTTGGAGTCGCTTATGGGATACGAAGACAACGTAATTATTTAGTAATTGATTTCAAATTTATCTGATTATTGAATATGATTTCAGATACACTTCAGAAGAGAGAGACCGAACATAGAATACAATTGAGACAAAAGAAGATAATTTGGGACGAAGAACAGAAACGATTAAAGGCAAAGGCCAACAGAGAAGAAATGCTGTATTTGGCCAAAGAAACCAATAGTCCCATTCCTCCCAACTTTGATCAAATGTACCCCAAATGAGACGCAAAATATTAGTGGATCACCCCTTTTGGCCACAGATTTGTTTTAGTTATTTAGTGATTAAGTACTGAATTAACACTAATTTGTGTTATAATTAATGTAATAATTATTTAGAAATAAATTAAAAACTCAAATAGTATTGAATTCAAGGCTTTTATTAAATCAAATCCATATTTAATACAATAATCAATAGTTTAAATGATCCCTATTTTGTTGGCGACGTCCAGAGCGTCATAATCAGGAGCCAGCCTTACGTAAGCCTTCTTTTGACCGTCGGGTCGGATCAATGTATTGACTTTTGCGACATCGATGTCATACAACTTCTTAACAGCCATTTTGATCTGCGGTTTATTTGCCTTTAGATTAACGATGAAAACCAGAGTATTGTTGTCTTCAATCTTCTTCATCGCCGATTCAGTGGTCAGCGGATGTTTGATGATTGAAAACTTATCCAAACGCTGTCTGTGCGGAACACTCTTTCGCGGGTACTTCGGGTTTCGGGGCAAATGCTTAACGAAAGGTCTGTGGAAGTGAACCGTTGTTCTAATCTTTCGGGTTCTCTTCTGGAAGTTTCCTTTCGTAACTTTCTTGGATGTACTCAATGCCTTAGCCTTAGCCTTCGAAGCATTAGTCTGACCCTTTGCTGAAGTTTTAGGTTGTGTTGTTTTCGGTTTGGTTTGAGGGACGGCCACTTTTGGCTTATCCGCTTTCTTTTCTGGAGCCTTTGCCGGAGCTTTGGCCGCAGGTTTTTCGCTCGTCTTTGCAGCAGTTGTCTTAGCAGCAGCTTTAGGCTGAGTAGCCTGCTGTGCCGGCGCCGGTGTCGTTGTCTTCTTCTGTTTTGGTGGCATTTTCACCAATTATTAAGTTAAACGTGTTTTCTAACAAACACTCAAAACAGGAAAAGGAATAACAATTTTTACATAAATATCGATTTGTCTGACATCTAAGTTCAAGAAACCTTACAACTGATTAGAGGTCAGCGCATTTTTGCTTCGGTTCACTTTTTACTTGTTAAGTTTTCCTTATTTTTAATCAGAGGATAATTAAACACAAGTTCTTTTTAGTTTTTGAATAATCTATTTTTAATTTATATTAATTTGTATTCCAATACATTGGAAACTTTTTGTGTTGATTCAAGCGATTTATTTAATCCTTAAAAACTGGTTTAAATTTTCTCATACAATGTTATCACTTAAAAAATGACATAACATTAAATAATATAAACACTTAGAGTGTTTCAAAACTGAAATAAAATCTAGAATAAAATGTTAAAATAAATTGTTAATTTATTAGTGTTCGTGCAAAAAAAATAAATTGATCATACATTTATTGAACTATTTTTGTGAATCTTTAATCTGTTAGTGGCATTAACAATGTTGATATGAATGTAATAATATTAGCCGGTTATCTTTATGTGAGGGAAAAAGGTATATGTACCTAATGATTCATTAGTAATGAACCTTTTATTGTTAGGATTTCAATGTTTTTAGTTTTATTGCATTTACGATGAAATAGTTGTCTAAATATTATGAAGTATTTAATCATCAATTTATGAGATTATGGATTGTTTGATACCATATTTGATAATTTGAAATAAAGTCATTTATTTAAGTAAACGTCAGATTAAAAGAGATGTCTCTCCAAATCGATGAAGTCATCAAATACTACTTCTGGGCTTTCATTCCCTCTTTTTTCATCTTTCTTTTGCTGTCTTTGATCTTTGCATCTTTGGGTCTCTCCATTGGGTTCAGAAAATTGTATATTTATGTTCTTTTAACTATATTTGAGGTAAAATTTAATTGTTTTTGTTTTTTATCATTTTTTCTGATTTGATTCAAATCTTAATATCAATAAAAGTTTGGCCGAAAAAAGATCGAAACCGCAGAGACTGAGAAAAAACTCAAAACTGAAGATTTAAATGATATTTTTGAAACTCAAAAATATAGTCAAATAAATGACACAAATAGTGATCTCATCCGAAGTAATCAATTGGAAAATGAGTTCAATCACTCATCTCTTCACGAAATGGAACTCAAGACAAGTGATCGGCAAAAAGAGCAGAAAGAGTTCCGTTTGTCTGATATAATGTCTTTCATCAAAAATGGTATCGAAGCCATTGTCGACGACGAAGTCACCAAAAGATTCGCTGCAGAAGGTATTCATTTTTATTGCTTCAAAATAAGACAAAAATTCAGAGTCTGTCAAACCATCCGAATGTTAGGCTCCGGTATTTTGTTCTAAGGGAGGGCTAAAATTATTTTTTCCACTTAGATCCTAAAAATAGAGCCTAATTTAGTTTAGTTAGAGTCGGGTTTGTTATGGAATACAAATGATTTATTAATTTATAATCTATTTGTTAAAAGTTAATAATTAAAATAATGCCTTAATGTATGACCAGAGCTGTTGTCTTGGAATCTATTGACGCGAACGAATCGCAATTATCACTACATTTCAATGCGATTAACCATTTTATGGGGCTTTGGATGTCTTATAAGATATTTTATTCTTCTACCGACTCGTATTATAATAACGATAATAGGAGTGTCCTGGCTAATCTTGTGCACAGCGATTATCGGTTGTATACCCGACGGTCCCCTCAAACGATTTATTTATTGGAACGTTAGTCTAATGTGTTTCCGAATTCTTTCGCGCGCTTTCTCTGGTATTATCACTTATCACGACAGACAGAATATGGCAAAAGGGGGCGGCATTACAGTTGCCAATCATACCAGTCCTATTGTAAGTGCTTTAGATATCAATAAATATTTGAAAGTTAATATTGATTTGTATTAAGGATGTGGCGGTTCTGGCCTGTGATAACTGTTATGCTTTAGTCGGTCAAAGACAGGGAGGCTTTTTGGGAGTGCTTCAGAGGGCATTGGGGAGGGCCACATCTCATATCTGGTTTGAAAGATTTGAAATTAAAGATAGAGAGCTCGTGGCTCGAAGACTAAGAGAACACGTGGAGGACCCCAATAAGTTACCGATCCTGATATTTCCAGAGGGCACCTGCATTAATAACTCAGCCGTCATGATGTTTAAGAAAGGTTCCTTTGAAGTGGGAGGACTAGTATTTCCTGTCGCTATTAAAGTGAGACTTAAGCCAATTATTAATTGAATCTTTTGATTAAAAATTTCTTCCAAAAGTATGATCCGAGATTTGGTGACCCCTTTTGGAACAGTTCTAAAAATGGTTATATGTCTTATTTGTTAAAAATGATGACGAGTTGGGCCATCGTTTGTCACGTTTATTATTTACCTCCGATGACCAGAAAAGTAAGACAACTCTCGAAAAACTAATAATAAATAAGTAAAATATTTGTTGTAAAGGAAAAGGAAAGTGCCATCGATTTCGCCAATCGGGTCAAGTCTGAGATTGCAAAGCGTGGAGGACTTGTGGATCTCCAATGGGACGGACAACTTAAAAGAATTAGTGTTAAGGATGAGTGGAAACAAAAACAACAAAAAGAGTATTCGAAACAAATTAAAATTGAGTGATATTTTTATTTATTTATTTATTACTATAATTGGACGGCCATTAGAGACACCCTTTCTTTTGACTTAAATTCAACGATGATTTAAGTGGTTTTAAAAAAATAATTTTTGTTTTTAATAATGAATTTCTATTGAATTCAAGTCTTAAGATTAAAAACTGTTGTTTAACATAATGTTAATAACATTCCAAATACGGAATTCATAATATTTAGTATTCTTTTGAACAAAATTAATGTTTTATGACTGAAATATACTCAGAATTCTGTTTACTAGTCGTCTCTGAATCCATAGTATTCTTTAGTTTACATTTTGATATAAAACTTGAATATGATTTTAAGATTATTGCTATGATTTATACCCTCGACATCACTCATATCAATAAGAATATCGAAAATTATTAAAATCGGGAAAAGGAAACAAAATTTTAATTTAAAAAAAGTCAAAATTATTAGCTTTTATTCGATGTCTTTTAAATTAAATTATAATAAAAATCATTAAAATTATAGAATAGTTGTGTTTTTAAAGTTTTCGATACAATAATTGATTGAGTGATGAGAGAGTCATATAATTATGAACTTTAAGTGCCTTTAATTTAATTTATATAAAAAAGAAATAAAAAGATTAACACTTTTTAGAGAAAGTAATCATTCGTTGCATTTGTTTCCATTTACTCGATTTCTTTGCATTTAGTGAAGAGTTTTCCATCATTTTCTCGATAACCGGCAAAATCTTTTCGGGAGAGTTGGGGTCACTATCGATGCCGTTGAGCCCAGCATTTGCAGCATTGATATTGACTTTACGTCTTTCACCCAATCGTTTCTTTGCTGAACGGCTTCTCATTAGTTTTGATTTAGCCTTTAGGGGTACCTGAAGTCGACTCATGGCGTGCGAAGCAATAGCTTTCTTAAGGGAGACAACTATTCTGACCACCGCTTTGGCCACTTCTATGGGAGTGACTTCACTAGAACTCAAAAGAGCCCAATCTTGTTCTGAAACTCCATGTGGACAATCAAATATTTTAACGGGCACACCATACATTCCACTGGCTGCACCCCCTGATGATATGATAGGTATTACAAAGTGGTCGTTCCAAATAAACTCTTCGATTTCATGTGCGGCGCCTAATATATAATACAATTTTAATTTAATTCTTACAAAAATGACTTCAATTGTCTCTAATATTATTCAAATACTTTTGAATAACTTTTAGAGTAATAAATATTTTGTTTTAAATGAAATTAAAGTTTAATACCGGGACCTCCTTCGATGATAATGCAGGTGTCAAGAATGCGAGCGACAGCACTCTCCCTCTCTTTAATTGATTCACCAAGAAACATAGTCTTGCCATATGGTACAGGGTCGAACGAACCATCAGAATTCTGTCTGCATTTACTGCTGAAGTCCTGATAATTATAAAAAAATAAATTAATAAAGAAATTAAAGTATAATTAATAATCAAATTAATAATCAATAAATTCTTCGTTTACTTTGTATTCTATTCTTTAAGAAAATGGAATTAAAAATCAATTCAAACCTCAGAATCTTTGAGGGGAACGATGTGTACCACTGAAGATTCGAATGAGTTCGGGGTATTATTAACAGTGTTTTTGCTCGAATCTAATGTTTGAATTGATGTCTGTCGGGACTCATGAAATGATTTGGCCACTATATCGCCGGCGCCATAGAAACCACTCGTCACTACATTAACATTCTTTACTTTAGCCAATTCCTCTCCAATTGCTTTACAGATCTCGTCAGAGCGAGGGGTCTGTAGTTTTGTACTAAATATGTATATTAAAAGAATGTTTGTTTAAAATCACTTAATAATGTCATACCTGCCCACAACATAAACACAAGTTTCCAAAAGCGGAAGATTTTTCTTCATAAAACTGACCAAATACTGCATTTTTGATTCATGCATATCATCGGCCGGAGCTTTGGTTAAGGGATCCAAAGTTCGTTTAACCCGGGATTTAAGTAGTTCTTCAAAGCGGGGATTATTTAATAACTGAAATATAAAATAAATATAATATTTTAGTTTTTGAAACAATTACTGAAAAATACTATAATTAAGAGATTAACTAACGAGAGGTGAGTCCTGCATAAGCATTTGAAACCAGGGAGGGGTAGGACTTTTGTCGCACTGAACCAGTATTGTCTTCTTTCTCTGTTCAGTGTAATAGACGTGTTGTTGTGATGTTCGCGATTTGTAATATATTTGTGAGGCCACTATTATGACCACTCCCGCAGATAATACTTGTTTTCTGTATTCTTTCAAACCATCGATTTTTTCAGGCGTTAGAGACAAATGACCACTCTCACTGGTCTGGGATGTTAAACGAGTTAATGGCCTCTTGGGTTCTACTGTCATACTTTCAGTAGAGGGAGGCATAGATTTAGGCCGTTGCTGTTTATTGATTTCCACAATCTTCCGGGCGATATCGAAATACGCGTCACTGAATGTAGTCTCTGATCCCTCTGCTATTGTTGGCAATTGATTCGGAGTGAAGGGCGGCGTTGTATTAGTGTTCAAGTCCTCTTCAATAAGACCTCCTTCAGGCAGATCTGTTGAGCACCAAATGTTGTATTCATCGCTTAATAACGACTTGATTTGAGAAACTATTGACTTTTGTTGTGGGTGTGCGCTGATTACGATCATTGATTTATTAAATTCCGTGTTTTTGGGTCCGTCCAATTCAATTGTTGTCGGCATTAAAGGTTTGTTCGGTTCTGGTGGGGGCAACGACTTTATCACATCTTTGATTTTGGTCGCTATTAAATCTGTGACTCGACCTAAATAGGGTTCGGACCAGATTTTGATGTCTACTATAGATTTGACATCAGTTGTGGACTCTATTCAAACAATTTTTGTTATTATAATTTTAATAAATGCAATAAATTATAGTTCAAACCGTGTTCGCCATCAGTCGGTCGCCACGATATGTATCTAATGTATCGTAATTTTAATAAATTAGTCATAAATTATGAAACTTTTTTAATTTTAGAACTTACTGAGTGGTAGCGAACTGAATGGCCAGACATTCCGGTGGCCACGTATCTGATTTTGCAAGTATAAGAATTAATATTTGAGTATAAATTAGTTATAATTCGATAATAGATTTCTTACCCAAGAAATTAATGGGAATTATATACTTTTTGAGTAAATCCGCTAATTTGACCTAAATTTTCATTGAATCAAAATTATATACAATTAATTTAATACATTTTATTTTCAAACTGACCTCTCTATTAGTCCACTGTGTTTTGCCATACATCGGTGTGACGAGGGGTACAAATATTTCACAGCCCCTGACCGCATCATTGAGTGAGTCCTGCCAATCACTACCGGTTTGAATTTCATGCACATCCTATATTATTATTTAATCGGTTTATTTAACCAATAATTTAAATATAGATGAGATAACTGACCAGGTACACACTATAACCTTTGGACACTAATCTTTGTTTCAATTCGAGAGCGTGTTGGGCGGCCTCTTGTCGGGCATAGCTCAACATAATTGGTTTTCCCAGTTTAGTTTCTCTGATGCGAATCACTTTTTCATTTTTCATCCTGGTTGTTTTTTTAATGCTTTTAATAAATTAATTTAGAATTGAGTACATTTTAGATTTGAATGTAAGAAAGTGTACCTGACACTAAAATTTTTCTTCGATTTTTTGTTCCAATTGTTTGTGGGAATCACTGAATCTGTTTGAGTAATTTCCAAAGTTTTTTGTGGACTTATACTCATTTCCTCATTATTTCTGAATTTAATAGCCGGAACATTATTCAGTTGAGGGGTTTCTTCAATAGTTTTGAAATTGTAAGGAATGGCATTTGGGGCTATACTGGAAATTCTGATCGAACCGCTTTGTATACAAATAGTTTGATTGGAAACGATATCCAAAACTGTAAGTATAAGCTCTTGGTTGGTGGCGACAGGCCAATTATTCTTTTCAATAAAAGTGTATTCAATTTTTTGCCTTAACCCTAATTCTTTGAAATGATCATCGATTGTATCTCTGAGTTGTCTTAATGTCCAAAAATATTCAACGAATATAAATCCAAACGATTCTCCGTTTGTATTACATATTCCGAAACGAGGCTTATCTTCAGTTTTCAGACAAATTAGAAAAATATTAATATTCAACAAATATATCGAATTATAATTTCGGTTACAATTCTCTTATTTATTTAAAATGTTAAATACTGTCCTCATCTAAATTAATTCAATTTGAAATTTTTTACTTAAAATGTTCTCTAATTTTTATGTAAAATCGTTTTTATATTATATTTAATGATTCATTAATAATGACAGTTATGATTGAATTAATAGAATATTATTCCCAAAATTGGTCTATAATTAAGTATTACATAGAATGAGGGAACAAATGGGAGATCAAAGGCTTCAAATTTCAACAAAAATTAAAATTTTGAGCTATAAATAAGTGTTTGATTCAAAGTTTTAATTTCGGAAGAGATATTTAATTATATTTCACAAATAAATAGTGGCTTGATCAAATACAATATTTTCTTCAGTAATGCCCAAGCTTCTCAACTTAAGGGGTGCCAAAATGTCAAAAACAGGGAGGGATAGGAGTATTGCGCAAGTTCCAAAACCTTGATAGATTTAGTCTCTGTCCATAGACGTAATATTAAACTTTCTCAAAAAGTGTGTCCACCTTTTTTAGTATAGTTTGCACTTTTTTCAAACTTTTCAAACAAAATTTTCCTTGGGAGGGGAGGGGTAGTCTTGAGCCGAAAATAGGGAGTACCTCCAGAACAAAAAAATAGGGGGCCTAAATACCTTGGGCATCACTGATTTTTCTTCCTATTGTTTAATCGCGAATTGACATATTGTTTGTGGTTCGAACAAATAAGCAAGTATAAAGTATATAAAGGTATGTAAAGGAATATCAAATTATTAGAATTTCGACAAAATATTGATTTCCGCTAAAGATTTGTAAATAAATGGAAATAAAAATTGTTGTTATTTTGTCAATTTAAATTAACCTTGTTCATAATTTATATGTAATTATGAATTAAACAAGAGGGGTCTTTTTGTTTTAAATTCAGTTCACTCATTAAATCTGATGTTTTATTGGATTTTTACTAAAAAACCAAATATTTTATGAAAAGTTTATTTTACCGAATGTTTTGCGAATAATTATCACATTATTTGGTCCAATGATATTGAATGCATTGACTTTGTTTTCCTGACTTCTCGATAGCGGCCATCTGTTCAAAGATTAAAATTTTATTTTAAGATTTTTATGTAAGAAATTAAAAGAAAAAAAGTTAATAGGGCAATTCTACGAATTAATTTAAAATTATAGCAGATGTTAAAAATATAGTCAAAAATATATAAATTAAAATTTTAAAATGTGTTGTTCTCTCAATCATTAGTTCTGCCATTAATTTGCTATTAATTTATAAGAAAATAAGTATTCAACAAAAACACCATATTTTCTATGAAAGGGTTTTTTGAAAAATATTAAATGAATATAATTTTAAACTTGATGACAAAAAGTCTCTTGGCTTTTTTTAACTGAATCATTAGTAAGATATAAATTGATAATTTTGCAATAAAGCCCTTATTAATATGTATGTCCTAATTACATAAAATTACTCTTTCATTTCTAATAAATTGAAAAGACGTCAAATTAAATTGCAACTTCCATAATTATATATATTTACTAGCTTAAGTTTTTATCAATAATCTAAAGCGAGTTTTGCTTTTTCATCTGACATTGAAATTTCTCAGAAATTAATTAATATCTCCTGGATATGAATGAATGAATGCTAAAAAGTAAGTATCAAAATTGAATAATAAATATTTAATAAAATTTCAAAATCAAAATTAAGTCTATTTTATGAATTATTCAATAAATATAATGATTTTCTTATGTATTGTTTTCCAAAATTCATTTCTTTTTATTGAAATAATTTTTTAAATAATATCTTTTATACAACAGACTGTCCTTGAAGTTAATGAATGACTGCCAAAGATTTCTAACAATTCATTACTTCAATAGATAACTTCCATTAAATGAGTGTAAACTATATTTTTTATTTGTTATTTAGACGAAATCTGAATAAATTCCCAAAACTAATCTGAATTTTTGCGTAACCAAGATAAATTTAATGGGAATCTTTAAAGCTGATAACTTTTGTTTTTGCTGTCATTTCTTTTAGTGATAAAAATTGAAATAATTTCTAAGTATTTGAAAATTGACGCCAAAAGAAGAATTCAAAAATAATAAACTTAAGGCAAACATTCCTTTGAAAACTGCATCGCATTCTTGATCTCTGATGAGTCAGACTTAGCGGACATTCACATGTGAACAGCCGCTGCGGTTATGGTTTATAACAAGTTTTAACCCAATTTTAGAATAAAAATAATTTCTGAGAAACATTTATTCAGATAACTAGGTAATCAGGGAATAACCCTGACTTAAAGCCAATGTCTTTGAAAAGACAATAACATTTAAATATTATATTTAAAATTATGTCATTTAATACATATTTTACTTAAGAAAAGTATATTTAGTTTTATAAGTTAAGCCGTTTTAGGGTTTTTCAAAAATTTTGACTTTAAATGAATTTTTAGGAATCCTTTTGAAACTCTTCTGAAAAGAGATGATTAGAGACATTATATGCGCTCTTATTGTGTGAATTCATTTTATTACTTAATAAATTATTAATAATAATTTATGACTAAGGTATCACTCATTCAGAAATTCACAAAACTCAACAATCAATAGTATTATGTAATTTGATATATAATATGATTTCTCTCAGAATAATACAACAAAAGAGAGAAACAATTTTATGAATTAATGAATTCTTTTTTGAAATTTAATAGTTTTCAGAGAATTTTTTATTATTTTTATATAATTTATTAGTTAAAAGAATGTCAATTCAAACCCTATTTTTATCACTTAAATTTACCTAGATACAATCTTTAAACAACTTTTATAATTCAATCAAAATATAGATTAATATTAATATCGATATATTATTATTATAATTGTTTATTGCAATTATGTAAATTGATGCATTTGAATGTTTGCTAGACACAATAAGCATAAATGTTATTGATATTACTCACTCACTGAATAAATAACTCCAATAATTATATTAATTTTAAATGAATGGGTTTTATAGTAATTTGATTTCATCAGATGTGTGACTATTCTTCCTATTATTATATAAATAAGTGAAAAACCCATTCATTAATTGATTTGAATGTTTAGTCATTTTTCACGAGTCGTTTGCAAACTTCAAACCCCTTTTGAAACATGAATTAAATCGATATTCAAATCAATACCGAAACTAATTTTAATCAATTGATTGCTAAAAAGGCAAATAAGTTATTCGTTTAGTTCTTTGAGTTGTTATAAAATATTATTATATTTTATGATTAAATGATAAAAAAGATATCATTAAATACAAAGCAAATACACTTTGAATTGAATGCCATTCAAAGCGTGCGTTCAAACCATAGATTTGCAGAAATAGTTTTATTATTAATCATAAAATCAATTATCATTTGATTAATCAATAAATAAATTAATAAAATGTGTTTATAATTCGTACCCATCTTTGGTGAGAAACACAAACTTTTGCTGAAAGTCCCAAACAGATGAAAGTTGTGTCTGAAGACATCGACGCAGTTCTTCACCCGAATAGTTAGTTTTGGACAAAACTATTGAACCCAAAATTATTGAATTTTTGTAGAGGGGCTGACAGATAGAACTGTTCTGATTACTAAATGCAGTCCTTTCATCGACGACAACAACACCACAGACTATGTTTGCATTATTTGTATTATTGGTGTCCTGACAATTGTCCCGATTGTTTGCCGCACAAGAATTGGAAGAATGTGAAGAATTGTCGGTAGACTCTGAGACCATATTAACTTGCAAAGTGTGCGTTATTTCTTCCAATTGTTCTTCTGAAACATTGGCCAAAATGTCATTAAAGTTAAAGTTTTGCCGAAAATTAATTGGTGGTTGTCCGTTTTCAGGACAGTTGGCATCAGTCTGTCCACTATTAGGGGGCAGAGGCAGAGTGTTTGGGATGTGTGGCATCACTAATCACTAATTAAAAACTTACTTCAATTTAAGTTTGAATTAATTTTTTTGTTTACAAATCAAATCACAAAATAAAAACAATTAAAGGAAAAAGTTTTTTACACACAATTTGTTTCAAATAACTCATAATATAATTGAAATGTTTTCCAATTGAAGCACAACTTGTTTTAAATTAAAGGCAGAACTCAGTCAGTGGTTGTGTTCGCAAATCTATCGCAAGTCTACAAAAGTGGCTGCACTGGTGTCTCGTGTTTTTCATATGTATTGCGCAAAACCATCAAAAACTTTTAAATACTGATAAGAGGGAAGGCAGTCCTTATGAATCCCTTTCAGGACTTATTTATTAATAAAACAAAGAAATACCGCTCCAATAAAAATATATTTCATTTTTTTCAACAATTATAGTCAACAATGCATTTCTGTGAACCCAATTGATTGAAAGCCAGAGCACAGGTATTAGATATAATTGCCATTGAAAAAGGCGACACATTTCCGTTCATTTCGTTAGTTAACTGTAATGTAATGTAAGTCTGATATCTGAGTGACACCTGAAATGACTCAATATATTTGAATTGTGTCTGATTTTTGGATTAATAAATCATAAAACAATAGAATCCAATAGAACTCAATTATTGATTGATTTATCTTAAATTGTGTTTACAATGTAGACATCAATTCAATGAAATCATTTTAATAATGAGCTTCTTCACTCTTTTCAACACAAGTTTAAGGCTTTTAGAACTGATTTACCGGAAGCTTATTTTACGCCAGTTTATGATCCGAAACAAATTAATACCGAAAACAAATACCTCTTTTATTGGTTTACAACTAATTTCTCTGTAAATAGATTAGAGTCTAATCACTAGACCTTTGAAATACTTAAAGAAAAATAAAATTCAATTTATTGTTCTCTAAAATTGAGCGAAAATACAGAAGAAAACAATTATATTATTCCTAAGTTTTTTACAGCGAATAAAACGAAATTTTAATTTTAATGATAATTATAAGCTTGCTAATTTATCAATCAAAAATTTTATATTTTGAGTAATTGAATTGTTATATTTTCGTTATTGTGTAAATAAACAATGTTAAATCAACGATAATCTAATTGATTAATTGATTATATAAATATATTTTTAAAATTTAGAGATTGAGTTTAAATCGATTTTTATTGTCTTAGAATAGACACAAGATTTTGGTTTAAATCCATAATTAAATTTCAGTGCCGCCATCTTTTTAATTTAATTATAAATGTTAAATAATTGATGCCTTGAAACTTTTTCATAAACTTTTTCATTTAACTTTTATGATTTAGTTAAGGTTAAGATTAATTATCATTATACTTTTAGATGAGCAATCACATTTAATAAAATTATTTCATTAAAAGTACAAAAAATAGCATGGTACAAACACAGATTTATGAGCACACACATTATTATATTTTTATGAACAGTTAGTTTTAGTCTACAAGAATTACTACGAGATTACACGAAATCATAAATCTGGTAGAATATTGTTGAAAGGGGTAAATACTTATGCCTTAATACAATTGTTCATTATTTTGGTGATTATAGAAAACGATTGATTGACTGAAGAATCCAAGAATTATATCAAATAAAATGAAATAAGAGAAAGTGTGAGCACTCGAAAAAAGCACTGGAACTT
>JAQFZI010000411.1:0-16581 GCA_034695605.1 Eupelops occultus | reverse complement strand
ACAAATATATTACTAAACAAATAAAGATTTTAAACATAATTCAGTTCACAAATAGCTTTTAGAAATTTAAATCTCTTCTGAGAGAAATTGTGTGAAAAATTGTTTTGAAAGCATTAAATATGAATATAAAAAATGGATTCAATTCCTGTTAACTCTAATATTGGAAAAATATGAATGAAATAAATTCCGTATTTATTTATAAAAAAAATGATGAGATTTATTTGTGTCAGAACTGTTTCCTTTCTCTTTATTCATATCTGTAATACCTTTCAATAGAAAATCACAACTTATTCGCCATTCATTCGACTCAATGCACGTATACTTAGTTTTTTTTCTCTCAAAAAATTGGTATAAATGTCTGAAATCTCTGATTGAAAATTGTTATTACCCTTCAAGAAGTTCTCACCGAAAGCGTAAAAAATTTAAACCGATTTTCCAAATGAAAAATTATTTGCGAATCAATACTTATTTCGACGCCTTTTTAATGCCATTTCCTTTCAAATGAACGAAAGCCTTCCCTCAGATTTAAGATTGTTTTCAATTTATATATTCAGATATAGAATTCTAACCCAGATTTTTTTACAAGATTGGTTTTATTAATAAATTTATTAAAATCATTAAAATTATTGGAAAATAAGTCCAAAGAACGCAAGATATCAAATTATATCATAATTTTACTTTAAAATAATCAGGGCAAATAAATTTGAAAATGTAAATGCTATTGATCAATTAAAAAACCAAGAATAAGGATACACATGATTTGGAGAATGTTTCTCATTATAATTTACTTCAAGTTTCAATCCATGTACTTTTAGGTGATTTCACTTCCGCATCCTTTTATAATTTCATTTATTATATAATCAGTTATAAGAGTTTAGATTTAATTAGATTATTCAATAATTTTTGTAATGAGTTTTTTCTGATTTTGATCCCTAATAATACTTAAGTACACAATAAGATGAGATTTGATTTATATGTAAGAAAATTGAACCTAGTAATTATCTTCTTATAAGTAAACATTTTGTGCTGCATTTCAATCATATCCAACAAAATTTTTGAATAATACGTATCGCAGACACAAAAAAAAAATATAAATTACAGAATTTGTATACTAAATGTCAAGATTAAATGAACCTGTGCAAACTTCAATGTTTATAAACAGCATTTATTCACAAGTTTTAACCAAAACTATGAACTTTTGTTTCAATTATCAATAAATTTAAGTAAAATTAAAAGTTTTAATTGATAGGTCAAATTAAAATCAAATGTTTAATTAGTTTACCTGAAATAGTGAGTAATAGAGACCAATAAATGAGAGAATGAAACGGATTTTCGTTTCGTTGCATTTTGTCTTTTCTCTTAATTTGAGTTTAATTCCACTGAAAATTGTTGTCAATTATTTTCTGCCAATTATTTGGTGAACACAACTCAAGACTATGTTCTTATATTATGTAATTTTCAGCACTAATATCAGTCTTTCAATGAGAGAAACACTTGAATTATAAAAAAAAAGCGAAAGAATAAGAAACAGTTTTTTGGCGATTCTCTCAAATCGTTTAATTGCTTTCTTGAATTAAAGAGAAGAGAAATTACTTTGGATTTCACATAAAAAGTTATATTATATTCAATATATCTTTAGGTAAATCAGTTCTTATGACTAACAAAAGTAGAGCTCACAGTCAGAGAGATGAACATTAAATGCTTTAGAAATTCAATGTAAGCCTCTCTATGGTTGACAATGTATTGCCGTAAAGAACACACATAAATGGTCGCCCTCTGTATGCGTTGTCGATCATAAAACTCAATGAGACTTAAGAATATTCTTTACTCTTAAAGATATTCACTTTACTAATGATTATTCGCAAATGATTTTTCATTGTCTGAAGAAAAGCAAAGATTTTTCATAAAAATATGAATTAATGGAAAAAAGTTAAGAAAAAAATCTCTTGAGTTTTGAATGAAATGTCAGAATAGCTATTAAGAGAGTTAAGCAAAAAAGTGAAAGCATCTCATTTTTAACACTTTATTCCATATCTACTTATGTTTAGGTCTTTATTTTTAATATCAAATGACGCTTCGGGCGGATAAGGATTTCATTGGGAATAAGTTTCTCCCAGTTTTCAACTCATTTAATGAAATGTATTATCGAATGAACAGAAATGTACTAAATATGCAAATGAATAAAAAGGTGACAAAAATGGGTGGATCTCTGAATTACTTCAATACTCAAACATTACTTATATATTGTTAGGCAATAATAAAATATTAGAAATGAATTTTTATGTCTTTGGGTGGGAATCGTATCCACGAAAGTGAGACCTTTGGTGTCGATTAGTCAAAAGTTTGTTCGCCCTCAATAACCAGGTTAATTTTTACATTAAAAAAATCTAGAATAAATTAAGTTTAACTCTTTCCACTTATCAGAAATGCTTATAAAACTTAAAATTCATTAGAGATTTGTCAAAATCTTAAAACTTATTGATAAAAAAACTGATTGATAGGCATTTTATTATAATTTTAATGATTTATGTGTTTTCATATTAATTAAAATGAATATAACCATGTTACATTAATATTTATTTCCAAAAAAATTCCTTTTGCTGAACTCATTTTGATTGAACATGGTCACAATAGTCAAATATTTACAAGAAAAAGAAAATTAAAATTTGAATAATTGAATAATATTTGCGTGAATTACAAGAATAGAAAATTCACTTTAATTCACAAAAAATAATTTATTTTTATAAATATGACTCATATTATGAGACCATTCTGTGTGACTATATTTTGTGCGTCTAAATTAAATATTTGACCTCAAACTACCAAGATAAAGGAAATCTCGTTTATTATGTCTGATTAGCAAAATATTAAAGTTAAAAATTGACATGTACAGTCAAAAACTTAAATCCATATTTAAACCTTGCTTAAATTGTTACGACTTTTGTACTAAAGATTTTAATAAAAAAAATGTGCATTTTATTCACAAATAGTTATAAAATTTAGATAATAAAGGATTAAATATGGAATAAAATGCTTATCTCTACAAAATGTATCACTTTTATAATTATTATATTTAATTATTATAAATAACCGAGCAATTAATTCAATAATGTCCATGATAATATTATTATTACTGATGAAACGGTGAATATATTAAACAGATATCAAAATATGAAAAAAACTAAATGTACGTAAAAATAAAATGCCTTCATATAGAATTGATTAGATAAGCAAGCTAACTTTCCTACAAAATTATATAAGTTTGAATAAAAAGGAGCCAATATTTATAGGAAGTGTAAGATTTGTTAGTATTGACTGCATTACTGCCACCTGTCCTTCATTTGTCGTAATTTGTGTGAATCGAACCGATTTGGAGCCGATTTTTATTAGACTTTAATTTTTAGTGAATTTTGATTAAACTAAATGTCAGTCACTCTTCAGTATTGTTCCACATTTTAAGTGATATTATCTTCAATTCATTTAATTCACGATTAGTTTATACCTTATTTTCAAGCATTTACTCAATTAAAACACAAAAAACAATTGAATTAAAAACCAAAACACAAAATATAAACACAAAACAAATTAAATCCCAAACCATTATCATAAAGAAAATGAATAAAGAAGAAGAAGTGGTTAAAATCGGCAAAAAATTAGAGAAAATTATTTCCAGAAAAGACAGTTCGGTATTGAAAATATCATTTGTTTTTATTGACAATTATCTTAAAGTTATTTATTTGTTGTTTAATTGTTTTGTTATTTATTTTGTTTATGGGTTTAGTCCTGCGCTCAGGCGTTGGATCTGTTGAAAGCTCTTCAGACGATTCCAATTAACTTAGAAGTGCTTCAAAAGACAAGGATTGGAATGACTGTCAATAATCTGAGAAAATCGATGTCCGACGAAGACGTGATATCTCTGTCCAAAACACTAATCAAGTCGTGGAAGAAATTACTGCCCGAAACTCCGGAATCACGAAATACTAATAATACAAATAATAACAACAATAATACAAATAATGGCAGCGAATCCCAGAAAAGTTCTTCAAATGACTCAAAGAAGACGTCAAATGCGAGTAATAAGAACAGCACTCCGGCAACAAATAACAGCGCAAAGTCTGCGGCCAATGGCCCGCCATTCAGACAGAGCTCATTCCCGGCCGACACCAGTAATGAAGTTAGGCTCAAATGTCGAGAAATGCTGTCCAATGCTCTCAAATATGAAGATTCTTATGACGCGGACGAAACCCTTTACGATCCGGAAGACTTGGCCGCAAAAATCGAAGACTCAATTTTCAAAGAGTTTAAAGACACAAATAATAAGTATAAGAATCGGATTCGAAGCAGAGTTGCGAATCTCAAAGACATAAAGAATCCGGACTTAAAGCTGAATGTTTTGCGCGGTTCTATCAAACCCGAGAAGATCGCTGTTATGACCGCTGATGTCTGATATTAATAGTTATCTCGTAATCCACTGATTCTAATCGAAGTTCTTTTTGTCTGATAGGAAATGGCGTCAAAAGAGATGCAAGAATTGCGTCAAAAGTTTACCAAAGAAGCCATTAATGACCACCAAATGGCAATGACATCGGGAACCAAAACAGATTTACTCAAATGTCCCGCCTGTAAAAAAACAAATTGTACTTACAATCAGGTAATTATCACTTTCGGACACCATTTGGCTGATGTCTAACGTTTTAATACATTCTGATAATAGGTTCAGACAAGAAGTGCGGACGAGCCGATGACCACATTCTGCTTTTGCAACGAATGCGGAAAACGCTGGAAGTTCTGCTAATTTTGATATTCTTTTGTCATTTTTTAATTGAGTTTTCAATATATTATGAGTTTATTACTGATTCATAAAATGATTTTCTTTTCTTTGCTTCCAATTATTCGCACAAAAAGTAGTTTTCCGTTCCTTTGATTTAAAAAAATCATTAATCAAATCAAATGATTTGTTAATTATTGCGTAAAACTAATAGAATATATCTGAAGGGCTTTTCTATATTTTCATTAATTTTTAAAATCAAATTTTGTTTTTCAATTATTTCTCTCAGTTTTGTTAATTTTTTTCATTCTTTGAAATATTTATTCTTCGATCTTATGATTGAATATTAGTTTAATGTCAGTAATAAACAAATAATTTAATGTACAGTCGATTCGATTCAAAGATCCATTTTTATCATTGATATCATTGCGACTAATAGTGTAACCGATATTATTGCCGAAGACTTTTAAATAAAAATATGAGAAATACATTAAAGTTTGAGAAACAAATTAAATGATTAATTGAATAATAATTTCGAAATTCTCTCTAATTTTAAAGTTATTCATGAATTAGATCACGAATTCATGAAGTGATTAATTTTTTTGTTATTTGTGAGGAATTCCTCGAAATAACAATATTTTTGTTAATTAGCATCACTTCTAAGAAGTGTTATCTCGATTTCAAGGATAACTTCAACTCGTTTTCACTTTAATCTTCACTCAAAGGTATGAACCCATAAATCAATAGCTGTTTGACAACAACA
The DNA here is from genome assembly GCA_034695605.1 of Eupelops occultus. NCBI lineage: Eukaryota > Metazoa > Arthropoda > Arachnida > Sarcoptiformes > Phenopelopidae > Eupelops > Eupelops occultus. The sequence goes on along the minus strand of JAQFZI010000411.1, from coordinate 11,050 downwards.
CTAACAGGTTTTGGCAGATATTCTTCGACTATAAAAGCGTCTTCACTAAGACATTGAAATACAAACTGGAATTAAGACACCGCTATTGATATGTCGTCTCCATTACTGATCGCTTTCATACTCTTCAGTGGCGTTTCCATTATTAACAGCCAATCGAGTGAGTCCTCCATTTATTTATCTTTGAATAACTAAATTACCGATCAATTCATGTTTTTTGGTCATAAAAACTAGAGTTTCCTCAAAACTTTATGTTAAGACCAATAAATATTTGTGATATAATCAGTATTTCATCGATTAATTGATAAATTGATGACAGATGGACAACAATCTGATTGCGAGGCGGCCAAAGCCAGAGCCCAGCGCTCAACTTCTGTGATCAATTTGGTTCCAAACTGTAAGCCTAATGGAGATTATGACGAATTGCAGTGCCATTCAAATAGCAAATGGTGTCAGTGCTGGAAAAGTATATTCTTATAGTTTATTTGTCAGAATTTATACTAAAATTTTAATTTGAATTAAGCCGACGGAACACCTATTACTCAGCCCTCAAGAAAGATAAAGCGTTGTGATTGTCTTTTGGCAAAATATACGGTCACGGCTTCAGGTGGACCCAGAAATCCAAATGGTTTGTAAAAAGAGGTTTTTCTCTATTTTGATTAAATCATATCTGAATTTCAGGTCCTCCCGGAGCTTATGTTCCCCAATGCGCACCAAATGGAGGGTATGTGAAGAAGCAGTGCCACGGATCTACTGGAATGTGTTGGTGTGTCACTGATAATGGACAACAGGAGGGAGAGAAAGTGAGCGGTGCTGCGGCCGCTTCTCTTAAATGCACTTAAATTGTTTTAAAAGTTCTGATCGTTTTTTAAATTGAATTATCGCTGAAATCGTTTGAATTCTTTATATTAACACTCATTTAAATCACTGAATAAAAGCTGAAAATTCGTCACAATTTTTGAGTTTAATTTTATTTTGATTTAAGTATAAAAACAGATTCTCTTTTAAATAATGGATTAAATGATCCGATATTTAGTAAATAAACCAAAATTAATATCAAAAAGAAGTCAAAGAAAATAAAGACAACACTTGTATTAAATTGAAATTATTTTCGAAGATTAGTATCAGTAAAGAATCTGATCATAAATCGCAGAACCATTAGACCGCTGAGTGTGGCCACCAGTCCGGCCGGCATAAATTTACCTGAATTAATGGCTCGATAGCCCATAAAAGAGCCCAACACTGCAGAAGTGCCTATTATTATGACGTTTAATATATTTTACAAAAAAAACAATATTTGAGAACAAACCTAAAGTCAGGTAATAATTGCGTGGATTTACTGATGTCTGATAAGCACCGAATCCAAGAATACCACCGAATACAAGACCAGCGATCAGAGAATATGTGCTCTCTTTTGGACAAAAATGGATTCAATCAATAAAAGGAAAGGTTTATATTTAATCATATGATACTGACTGGCCTTAACGTATCCAATAATACCGCCGACGGCAACCGTTGAGGCAAATGCAGCGCTGATTATATCGAATGGCATTTCGTAACCGAAAATCGTGTTTTTCATTAAAACTTGAGATTGAAGTCGAAAACTAATTTTACTTCTAATTGATTGCGAATCACTTCCACCAGATCTTTGGTCTGATTGTTGTCCGAATGTTATCGAATCAACGATTTGGTCAATTTGTTGAGAAGAAGCGCTTGTCGATGGTTTCTGTTGATTGTTTGTATCGGATGTTTTATCTGTTGTTTGATCTCTTGGAGACATTTGCAAAAATCAAAACAAAATTTGTTTCCAAAACACTCAACAAATTTTGCCGAAAGAGTTCGCAACTGTTTTCACATTTGTTTACATTTAATGAAAATCCTCACAAAAAAAAGTGTTTTTATGTCAAAACAAATCACTTTTTAAATTAGATTTTTAGTAACAATTTAACTGAAAGTCAATTTAATTTTAATAAAAAAACTGAATATTTAAGTCTTACCTAATGTTTTGAGGATGGCCTCAAATCATTACGACGTTCCCAAATGGTATAACTTATTTGATAAAGTTAGCATGCAGTTTCTTTTTTTAAAAAATCAAGTTATCAGTGCATTAGATTTAAAAGTCATTAAACACATTTAAAATTCATTAAAGACTTTTCAAAAATATACTCATTTCAATTATCTTTAATCGGTTTGAAGGGCTGGAAAACCTCCAAACGGTCTTCATTTGGATGTCTTAAAAGAGGGCAAACTTTTTCAGGTATTCATTGATTCTTTAAATGAATTTAAAAACAATATTTGAATCAATTGAATGAGAAATGCACTGAACGGATGACTTTTACTGAGTTATAATTAGATAATAAGTTCTCAAAAAGTGCCACAAAAATACATTTATTTGGTGTCGATATTTAAATCGATAGCCAATAAATGAGAGGACAGTCAACCCTTGAATAGGAGTCACACTTCAATCGCTATTACCTTTCATACAATCGTTATATCATTTATTTTTAGAAACTAATGATTGATGAGAAGAAGTGCTACTTATTTGGCCGAAACCCTACTTTGACTGACTTTTGTATTGACCATGCTTCATGTTCAAGGGTGCATGCTGCTCTTGTCTACCACAAACATTTAGATAGAGCATTTCTCGTTGATTTAGGAAGCAGTGAGTTCTTCTTATCACTTTTTCTTACCTGAGTATTAATGGAGTGTTGATTGAGGTCACGGCACTTACATCGGGAGTATCCGAATAGAATCTAATAAACCGACACAATTGCCAATCGATAGTCAGTTCCATTTCGGAGCCTCGACTCGAATATATACTTTACGAGAAAAACCAAATCAAAAGAATTCGACAATTGATGGCAACTCAGAGGATATCGATAGCGGACTTCTAGGTCTTCCTGAAACTGAGACAGAACTGGACGTAAGTTTTACTCATCTATTTTCTTAATCTAAGATCTAAAGAATGCCTTAATTTGTTTAAATATTGCAGAACCTGACCGAATACAACACCGCTCAGAATAGAAGAATCAGTACTTTAGGTATTCCCGACGAAGAAATTAAAGTCAGCCGAAAGCGAAAGGCAAACGTCCGCTTCAATGAAGACGAAGAAGTGATTAATCCGGAAGACATTGACCCATCTGTGGGAAGGTTTAGAAATCTAGTGCAGACTTCAGTGATTCCCCATAAAAAGGTCAGAATTGAATCATCGCATTCGATGATACACTACGACAAGACAGCAATTGTTCCAAACTCTCGATCGGATCGCATCTCATCTTCAGATCTGTCATCACATAAATCGCATTCAAATCCATTATTTTCGAGTTCATTGTCGGCAAAACTGGGCATTCATTTACCGAATCCGGCGCCTGATGTCGATCTCAATAAACCAATAGAAGAAGTGATTGAACAGCCATTGATTGGACCCATTGAACAGTTCGACAATAATATTAACGAACCCAAGAAAAAGAAATATGCCAAAGAGGCGTGGCCTGGCAAAAAACAGACCTCTCTTCTTATGTAAATATTCTCCTTTTTTCAATCATTTCATAAATAATTTTAAAGAATTTATTTAACAAATCATTTGAATAGTTTTGAATTAAATTGAAATAAAATATGTTTTCTTTGAAATTGAATTTTTAAAATTATTTCGACGAAAACAAACATTTATTTTCCTTTTTATTGGATTTGACATTCATTTAGAGAATTATTAAAACAAAGATTTGTTTTGAAGTGTTTTTTCAATTAATGAGAAAACGTTTTCATTTATGGCAATCAAATAAAAAGAGAATAGATTTGAGTCAAAAAGATTTGACGTAAAAATCAATAATATTTGGCTTCAATCCGAGTCTTGTCATTTAACAGAGATAGCCAAGCTCGGCCGCTCCAGGGGGGGGGGGGTCAAGGAAGAGAGAATAGCGAATTTTCGGCCAGGAATTTTTTTTAAAAAATGATTCAATATTTTTAAGAATAAATTAAAACGATATTATAGTTCTTTAATTGTTGGTTAAATCGCTAATAATTCGTCAAATTTTGGTCAATTTTTACTAAAAAATAATTAAAATGACTATAAAAAGGGTTATTTTAATAGGTTTTGAAAGTTTAAATGCTTAGAAAACGCATAAAAACTATCGATGATTGGGTTTGAGACTCTTTTTATGCTAGTATACCATTAGCCTAAAGCTTAAAAGCACAATTAAAAGCTATTAAAGTCTAAATGACTTAGACAACTTTTGAATTAATGTTGACAAAATTGGTTCTTTTCGGCGCTCCAAAAATCAGGGGGAGGGGTTTTTAAAATTTTCAAATTCAAGGGGGATTTTGGGCTGATCCTTGGCTATTCCTGTGGTTAAGACATGACATTTTTCTTTTATTTTTCTTAATCTTTATTTATTCTAAATATTTGTTATAAAAATCTTTGAATTGAACTCTCTTTTAAATGAAATATTCAAGAGAACCTTTCACAATTATTTATTTTGTTTCATTGATTAATATAAAACACAATTTTATTAAATTCTTGAATTTGAGTTATTTTTGTGAAAATTAGCATTTATGAGGAAAAGATTATCTTGTCTATCATCTTTTATGCTAGCATAATTTAGTTATTTCCTTAAATTTAAGGTTAAGATCTAATTATATTTTAAGTTGACATTTAATCTATGTCTTTTTTGCTTTATTATAGTTTCATTAAGGTTTTGTTATGCAATTCCATTTAATTATTTGCCTTGCTAGTGCTATTGGCTATATTCCTAATTCATTTACCAACTTGTTTATCTATCTAAAATAGAGGGAAGCATGGTGAAAATAAATTTAGTAGATTTAAAAGCAATTTTTGCCAAATAATAAGTTAATAACTTATTTATAGTCTTTAAAAAAGATTTTATTCATTAAATTATTTTTAGAATTTGCAGAATTGTCTAAAATTTTGATAAATGATAAATGCATTTCACCCTCACTAGAGTGGTGCCTAAGGTCCGAGGATTCAGGGGGATCCAGTTTGGGCTTTTAGACTACGTTTCAGGTGGATTAAAGGGGTTTCTAAAAAACACCATTTAAATGAATTTAACCATGAAATTATATGTGTAAGATTATTTCCAGTAAATTCTGTAAATTTTCAATTAAATGTTGAGAAATTGATCTTAATAATGAACTTATTCACATATTTTTGACCAAATAAGGTAATTTAAGTCTTAATCATTAGAATTTTAAATAATTTTACAAAATGGCCATTTGTTTTTCGCTCCAGGGGGGATTTTGACTAGACCCCCTTGGGCATCACTGCCTTACTACTAGCTCAATGTTATTTAGAGGATTATTTGAAGATAAGTATGATTATTTCGTACCTTGAAACATCTATTAATTGAGATTCTTTAAAAATCATGAATTACTGACATTTTAGTCAAGTAGATAAGTGATGGTAACAACATTGTTGTTTGCTAGAAGGATCTAGATTCTACATGATGTAGATCTTTCATATTAAATGTTTAATCAAAGAATATTCTCTTATTAATGAACTGATTGTTTGTTTAATTAGCTCTTATTTTTTTATTTGATTTCGAAATAAGTAATAATTAGTAGAAAAGTATTCTTTGGCTTACCTTTGATAAGAGGATGTGATGTTGTGTTGAAAAAAACGTGACTTCTCTACTCATACCGTGTTTTGATGTTCTGTAAAAAAGCAGACTTGGGTTGAGATCACGTTCTCTCACACATGGACTCCAATCGATGCTTATTTTTCTCTAAAAAATACTCGATTCCAAAGTCATTAGAATATAAGTCTTCTTTAAAGACATTTCCTTTTAAGGCATAAGAATTATAGTACTTTTTTACGAATGTTTGTAATAACAGACGTTTTATTTAAAATTTTGCGAATAGTTCTCCGAAAGTTTGATTTCACCCGAAATTTTGAATTCAAGAATTTTATTTAATACTTGACTTAAATCAGAGAATGTTTCCGAACAAAATCTCCAATAAAATATCAAACGATTCAGTGTTTGCCGAAAACCAGCCGATGGTGTCCTATACTAATATGAACGGTTCCACTGCTTATCCCATAAATAATGGTTCCAATACTATACCAAAGATCAAGATTGAAAACGTCTCCTATCAGACCAATTCTTCTCCAATGATTTGGCAAAGAAGTGATTGCTATCAACAGAATCAGTTCACTGCAGATCACGGTTTATATCCTACGGTTGATGTAAGAGTCCAGACGAACAACTATTCTGATTCTTCAATGGCATCGAATTCGTGCGGCAATGGTTTGGTTTATACAGATTTGTCGAATCAATACAATCAGACGGCAGTCAACTCAAATAATTATCAGTTAGTCTTGGCTCCAAATTCGATGCCTCAATCGAATGGTTCCCTTCAGGCTATAAATGAACCGAATTATCAAAATAGAGTCGACCCAACGAAAGCTGATGAAATCATGAATAGCAGTAATTCCTCTGCAATTACTGGAATCAATACAAATATGAATGTTTCGGAAACTGATCAGAGGTTGGATAGCCTCCAAACACTGACGCCGACAGTTATGAGCGCTTTAAACGATTCGTCAAATCTGAAGAATATTCACTTCATTAAAACGATTGAATTCTTGAGAGCAACCGATTTATTGAATCTGACCCTTCAAACCGCAGAATTGATCAAAAAGAATCTGGAAATTCAAAAGGAGATCAATCAGACTAAACAGCTATTGTCACGATTTGTTACCACTTAAGCCACCATTAGATTTGAAATCCTGTAATCACTATCTATTGTCTATTGATTATCACTAAATTGTTTTCAAAAGTAAGTTAATTCTCTTAAAGAAGTGATTCACTTGTTTTTTCATTTTATTGATTGTTGTTTGAAATAAATCTAAGCCTTAAATCATTTTTATAAATATTTGTTTCAAACAAGTTTTTAGTGAAAGAGATTAAAGACAAAAAAAACTAATGAAATATGAGCTCAAGATTTCAATTCAAACAACTATTGAAATATTGTCTATAAGTTGAAAATTAAATTCTATTGAGTTATATGTCATATATTTTCCACATATCTTAAGTCTAATCTGTTTTAAGAAAATAGAAAATTCATTTTAAGTATAATTAAGTAAAATAAATATTAATTAAATTGAGACAAATGTTAAAAGTATTTAAACAAATGGTTGTGTTTTGTGAACATTTCATATAATGTATAAAAAAGAGAAATAAATTTATTATTCGATAAAAATAATGAAAATATATTCAATGAGTAATCGAAAGATGAGAGTCGGGCCACTCGGCTCCAAATCTAAGTTGGCTCTTCTTTTAAGGATTGGGCGTAAGTAGTCCTCTCGTTTCGTTCTATAATTAATTCAAAGTTTATTAAAATGTATGAAATTGAATGGAAATGCTTTACTGTAAAACCAATAGCAGCCGAATATCCATAAACTAATTACAATTATTAGAATTATGACCAAAACTGCCATGATTATGTATCCGAGAAGTTCATTAGAATGAGGGGAACAGCCAAACAATTCGAAAACATTTCGTTTCTAAATTAAATTATCATTTTCTTAATAATAATAAAAATAACAATTGTTGAGGACATACGGTATTCTTGAAGGTCTTCTTTTCCATATCGAACAGTAACAGAAAGGACGGACCTCTGGCTGCTTCCCGATTCTGTTGGAATGGCTCTGCAATCAAATAAACGTTTTGTTTGTCTTTAAGGAATGCCGTATATGTGTAGTCATCAGATAATTTGTTTACATTCCATCCAAAACCTGGATCTTCATATTTCATACTTTTCCAGTATATCATTGCGTGTTCTCTGATAAGAGATGGGTTTTCGCCAAACATTTCATATTCTTTATTCATAATAACAATGAGTTCCAATTTTTTTGGGTCGAAGAAAAGTGGAAGAAATTTGTGTCTTCTATTTTCAGGTAAACCTTTCAATAACCAATCCCTGGGGCCTTTTCCTCTGCCCGAAGATTTATAAGGGCCACAGTCTTCTTTAGGATTAATAGGTTTAGGTGTAGATGTAGGTGCAGATTCATCATCATCTTCACCAACATTTCCACCATCGGAGCCATTAGTTTCATTACTAGCACCACCACTTCCACCATCGGGGCTATTAGGTTCAGTATTAGCACCACCATTTGAGCCATTAGTTTCATTTTTTGAAACTACATTTTCTTCAGTTTTGTTGGATGTGTTTTCTTCAGTTATGGATTGATTGGTGGGCTGAACATAGGCTTCACAACCTCTAATTCCTTTGTAAATATTGTTTCCAGAGAAATATCTTTTGGCCACCACTTGATATGTGTTAAGAAATGAATTGTATATAATGACAACTATGACATTATTCAAATTATTTTGAATGTCAGTGCAGTTCTCTTTTAATATTATGTCATTCGAGCAATTAATTGGTGGCACATAAAAGCCCGACAGATATTTGCCCACTATTTGCAAATAATTGAATTTAAATACAAATAAACTTAATTATTATTAACTTACTTTCAATTTCACGAATGAGATCAGATCTATATTCGTCCTGAAGGTCGAAATCTCCCAAATCATAGGCAAGAACTACCCGACGGCGAAAGTTGAAATTGTGGTCATATTCGTAAATTACTCCTTGGATCATAAAGTATCGATACTCTTTGAATTCGACAATAGAGTCAATATAATTGGTCTTTTTTTCGCAAATCATTTGCTTTTGGAAATCGTCGGCATTTGATCCAAAACTTGAAATAAGTATTAATAGAATAACTTTTGTGATAATTGAAGACATTTTTCTTTTGACTTTTAATAAATCTGTTTTATTGTAAACTTTAAATCGAAATTTGAGTCTTATTTATAATTTAATTGTATTCTGAGCGCGATTTTAATCTTAACTTTAATATTTTGACATTTGATCATGCTAAATGCTAAACATCATCATTTTTCACTAAAATCAATTAAACAAGGTAATAATGTGATACTTGGAATGGACCAAGGGGGATTTTGCTCTTTATGAACAAGTCATTGGTTTATATGAGAGCTCATTTTGCCTAAGACTTGGACGGATAATCGAATCCGAAGAACAGCTCAAAGTCTCCTTGATTATTTGAGAAGTTATTAAGTATTAACATAATTGGATAAAGAGTTTTATTAAAGACTAATTATTTTGAGTTTTGGTTGAACTTGCAAATTTCTAAATTTTTGCCTGTCACCATTATCTTTTATATTTAAAGTTTATAAATATTTTCAAGTACTGTCCTTGGTGATTTAGTTAAAATTGATAGAGTGTTGCCGTCAGAGGGCAGATATTTTGATGTTTTTAATAAATTATAAAATAATTGATATATTTTTCTTTTATCGCAATTTATTTAATGAATATTTTTAATAATAAATGAAAAATGAATTTAAAAATAATAGAGAAATTCAATTATAATATTAAATGAATAAATCGATTGTTGAGAAGACTGTAAATAAGTTTATACTCGAGTTTAGTGTCATTTGAAAAATTTGACGCCAATTATGACAACAAATATCCGGTCTTTTAGTGATTTATTTGTAAAAATACACAATTTTTAAGTTTAATTTAGGGTTTATTTAAATTTTTGTTAATTTTGTTAAATTGTTATCTATTTTATGGATTGGAAGAAAATGCTGACAAAGTTAACCATTTGTTTAATTGCTTTTATTTTCATTGCCTCCACATTTGTGGCCAAATTTTTGGATAATTTAAGAACTGATTCTGATTTTAAGAACTTTGAAGACAGCGGTTCTCTCGAACGACACAAACGGTTCTCAGAATTAAGAACTAATGACTTAATCAGAATCGATGATCAACTGAAGCACACCTTTTGGTTTCTACAGGTTTTCATCGATTTTATCCTCACATCAATTGATAATTAATTTTATTTCATTTGTTTAGATATCAGACCTTCACTTAAGTATTAATTTTGATCCCAAGCGGTCACCAGATTTGGAACAGTTTTGCACAGAATATATCGATATAATTAAACCATCGGTAGTGTTGGCCACCGGCGATCTCACTGATTCTCGAACCAGAGATCCAATGGGATCCACTGTCTTCGAAGAAGAATGGATTATGTATTGGAATGTTCTCAACAAAACAAATATCAGGTCCCGAACCAATTGGTTGGACATTAAAGGAAATCATGGTTTGTCTCAAATATATTGTTTTAATGTCTTCTAATTTAAGTATTATTTGAAGACAACTTCAATGTCTTCAATTGGAAGAGTCCTAACAATTACTTCAGAAAGTATTCAATGCGGGGACCGAATAATACCCGTTCCTATAAATTTCGTTTACAACATGAGACTGAAACTTATAGTTTTATTGGTGTCGACGCCTGTCTCGACCCGTCCCCTAAAAGACCCTTCAATTTCATTGGTTTACTCCATGAGAAGGATATCAATCATTTAAAACAATTAAAACAATCGGAAATTGAAAGCAATTATACCGTTTGGTTCGGACACTACCCGACCTCTTCTATTGCAATGCCTAATCCGGGTCTCAAAGAAATTATTAAGTGAGGCTATCCTTAAGTTTTTCAAATTTTTAATTAAATTAAATATTTATTAGCGGTCCGTATGTTTGCGGTCATTACCACACAATCGGAGGTTTAGTAAATCACATGTATTCGAGTCAACCGACCGGCTATTTGGAGATTGAATTGTCCGATTGGAAAGACTTGCGTACCATTCGATTGGCTGCTATCGACCACAACCTCTTCACATTCATTGACTTTAAACTGAATGAGTGGCCAATTATTTTGATAACAAATCCAAAGAATTCTTTATACTCAATGCCCAAATGGGAACCTCTCCATAGAATTTCGAATTCCACTCACATTCGAGTTCTTGTCTTTTCTAAGAGTAAGATATCTTCAGTTGAATTTCGAATAAATGGCCAACAATGGAATGAAATGAAACACATATCCGGACCACTTTATGTCCACCCATGGAATCCAATTGATTATAATTCTGGTCTGCATTGGATAGAAGTGACCGCAAACGTAAGTTTAATTTCAAAATATTTTTCACTACCGAAGGGATGTATAGTATATAAT
>JAQFZI010000410.1:0-16602 GCA_034695605.1 Eupelops occultus | reverse complement strand
GACCTCCTTACATAACAAATGACATGTCGGCCTATTTTGTGGCCATAAATCGCAATAAAAAAGTACTTAAATTATGGAAAGCTTTCCTATAACTTTGCTCATATCTATGAAGGGATAACCAAGAGTTAAACTTTTAAACAACAATACTAATTAGTGGTTCAATAATTGATAACTTCTTGTTAGCTAATAATGTGTCTAGGCACTTTTACTTGTATATACCCGTTGGCCACTTCTTTTGGAATCAATTGTCAGATTTAAAGAGAAATCTGTTTCCGCTTCAAATGAATGAGAAAACTATTCATTAATTACTTTAAAATTATATGATTTTTAATAAGAGATACTATAATACTATAATTCTATGCAATTATTCAATATTTTCTATGACTATAATATAATTTGTGGCAAAAACTGAGTGAAATTTCACATAAATAATAGAATTAATGGGAAGTTTGCGTGAAATTCAAATCAAGTATTAAATGGATTATTAAATCAAAACCAAATTAATGGTTAAGAATCGGATTCCGAAAAGAGTAACAGATTTCTTATTTTGTTATAGTTTTTATGTATTGAAAACTAGTTTACAATTCAAAAACTTATTGACTCCAAAACCAATACTTATGTTATGTATTGTTTATTATTATCTTTTTTTATTGAATATCATAGAGTGTTGTCATTGATTTAAAGCAACCAAAAGGCACTGATCTGTTGTTAGAGTTGGTGGGGAAGTGCGATGTCCTCATAGAGAACTATCTTCCGGGAAAGTTAACAAAGATGGGCGTCGGATATGAAAAAGTTAAACAAATAAACCCTAAAATAATTTATGCCTCTATTTCTGGATTCGGGTCGAGTGGACCCTATGCTGAAAGAGCCGGTTATGATGTAATCGCAGCCTCTATTGGAGGCCTGTTATCTATTACTGGTCCAGAGAATGGCGATCCCTGTAAGCCAGGAGTCGCACTGACCGACTTGACTACAGGTTTATATACTAAAAGTGCTATACTATCGGCACTATTTTATAGAGAAAGATATGGAAAGGGATGCAAAATAGATTGTAATTTACTTTCGAGTCAGGTGAGCATGCTGACAAACCTGGCCTCCAATTATTTGAATTGTGGTGAGAAAGGAAGACGAAGGGGTACATCACATGAGAGTATAGTCCCCTATCAGTCTTTTAAATGTAAAGACTCGAAATGGATTACAATCGGAGCCATTTCTGACCGAATGTTTGCCAAAATGTCTCAATTAATTGATTTGAAAGACGTCGCAAACGACAAAAGATTTGCAGACAATGCGAAACGAGTGGCGAACAGACAGATACTCATTAAACTCATTCAGGAGAAAATACAAACTCAACCAATCAATCATTGGCTCAATTTATTTGAGAACTCAGGCTTTTCTTACGGACCGGTCAATGATATCGAAGATGTCTTTGAAGACAAACAAGTCTTACACAACAGATGTGTTATAGAGCTAAAGACAGAGCATTCAGGCTCTATTAAGACATTAGGACATGCCGTCAATTATCAGATTGAAGATCACAATTCATTAGTCCGTCACCAATTCAGTGGTCCGCCACTATTGGGAGAACATACGACACAAGTTCTCAAATCGGTTCTCAATTACGACGACTCAAAATTGAAGCAATTAATGGATCAAAAGGTTATTCAATGATTAAATTTCGTGACAATAAACTTGTTTTTCAATTATTTTTTGCGATTTATTTCAAAATTACTCATTTAATAACAAATAAAGTGTAAAATATATAACACTTTGAGGAATAAACCATTTTTGGAGTAAATTTATTATTAAATCAATCATTAATTTTATTACAAGAAATACAATAAACTTATTTCCAAAAATGTTTTTATCAAATAAAGGAATTTTAATATAAAAGAAACTATTCTTCTCTCAGTCTATAAACAATATTATTAATAATTGTTTCATTAAATTTGGCTCTTATTTTAAGGCCTATATTATTACTGGCAATAAATCTGGAATTTATTGACAGTCAATATGTGAAGACATTCTTCCGATAATAAAATTCCAAATAAAAAGAGTATTATTTCATTGAATACAGAGTTTATTTCAGAAATAAATTCTTTTGAAAAATTCCTAAAAAATATTTTCCCAAACTTTTGTTTTTTTAGTTAAGACCTGTGAACGCCTTATTTTAAAAGAGTTCTTCTGTCGTGAGAGACAATTGTCTTCATTTATTTTTAAGAATTTTCGAAAAAATTCAGTTGTTTTTATAGTATAAATAGCAAGACACAATTATATCTCAAATGCGGAAACAATTATAAGTTTTCTCTTGCATTTAATTTAGATAACATTCCTCTCATTTCTGATCTTTAATGAAAGTCTTAATAACTATTGATTTCAATTTTGTCTCTTATTTTTATCGCAAGAGATTTGAATAATTATTCAGAAATTTATGGTTTCATTCCTTATATCAGTAAACAAATCATTAGAATTAGCAGTTTGAGTGGTTGTACACCCGGTGCTGTGCAATGTGTTCCAAATAAGTAGATGAAGATTATGTAAATATTATGCGGTTTTCAAATAATTAGAATTATAATTAGAAATAAATCTTTAATTAAGTCATAAAATAATGAAAAAAAAAATCGAAACGAATTACATTTAACGGACGAACTCAGCCCTCAATCTGTAACAGAAAGAAAAGGCTATCGATTAGCGGTAATACCTCCGAAATATTAGTTAATTATTATCTGATCGACTCTTCGACTCTTTTTCCAAATAAATAATTTTATGCCATTTTTTCAATAAATTCTTATTTGGATTAACAGTGTTTCTATCCTTCCTCTGGCACTTTCACGACCCTTCAAAGCCTACATTCTTTTCATTTAACACTAATATCATTGTCGAGGAGAGGGAAGGGAGGGAGAGAGAGAGAGAGAGAGAGAGAGAGAGAGAGAGAGAGAGAGAGAGAGAGAGAGCTTGAATTTTGAGGAGTGTTTTCTAAAAATTAATTATCGATCAGAACAGAAATCAATGCCATAAACAGATATATCTTATTCTGATTATAGCATTGAAGTGAATCAAATAGTTTTTCGAAGTATTAATCGTCTGAACAGAGATATAAGCGATTATTTTGTTTCTGAAATGAATTTTATGATGAGCAGGGAGGAATATTTTTAATTTCTATGAATTACAATTACAATTGGTATCAAATCCTGCTTATAATTGACTCGGATTAGGATTGAATTAGTTATCATTAATTTATTCTAAGGTGTATTCTTCTAAATATGGAAGAGAACTAAATATGTCTCACCTTGATCACCATATTGCACAAGAAATCATATGACATATACATAATAGATTAGAACATATATATTACAACTCAAATAACAATTAGAGGATTACTCAATATTAATGATAGTATGAATCATATGAATAAATTCACATTATTTCGTATTTCGTAGGCTTTCCTTAATTTCACTTAATAGGCTTTCTTTTGGGTGCTATCATTTCAATCATTTTCCTCAAAGATCCCACTCATTAGACAATAGGTTTGCATCCATTAAAGTCATTCATAACTATTAAACTTCTCTTATATTAAATGATTGATCGAAAAAGTAATTGGTTTCAAAGTTCTTATAATTACTGGTTTGAAATGTTTGCCATCGATTATCAATTATTATTATTATTATGAAAGAAATTGTCTATTCTTTCAACAAAACAAATATATTCCAAAATTTTATCCTCTATTTGAAGCCTAATATAATTGTGTTATAAGTCTTAAGAATTTTAATTTATTCACTCATTTATATCAACAATAAAAACAAAGCAACAAAAAGGCAGCAAAAAGAAGGTTAAAAATTCACTTTTGACTTAAAGGGGAATAAATTTCATTTTTTTAAACACTTTTACTTAAACCGCAACAGTTTTCCTCTACTCTAATAACAAGTGTTGAGATTTTTTATCTCAAGTTATTTCTTAAACACAATAAACAATTGAATACGAATTCACTTTCTTTATTGGATTTATTGATAAAATCAGTGAAAATCTCACCGAACGGAATAAAATAGAAATATTTTACCCACTCTTATGTGTCAAATAATTATTAATTGATATTTGGGTTACGACCCGAACACTGCTTTTATTATTTTAAGAAAGGAGTCTTCAAATATGTATTTCAAATGAATTTTTTTTTTGTTAAAATGCTTTCAATATTATATACATTACTGACGGCTATTATATTATTATAATCTGAAAACTAGTAATCAATCGACGAAAACATTAATTATAACTCGTTTTCGAGACTAATAAAAATTTCCACTTTTTCTTTGGAAAAATTGGATTTTTAAGGGAAATGACACGATTTGAGAGACTCTCCAAGAATTTAACTTTTACTGAATCAGAACAGTTTTCTATCAAACGTATAATTTCAATAAAATTTCAAACATTTCAAAAACGAATCTCTTTGTCATTGGTTTGAAATTAATTGTAAAAAATGAAAAAAAGTCGAATTCCGAAACATTTGAGTTCAATAGAAAAACATTGAAATCATTATACTTTTGAAAATGAATTTATGAATAAAAATTATAAAAAATTGTTTTGTGAGAAAAACGATTCTTTTCTCACATTTTGAATCATTTTTATGTGAATTCACTGTTTTTAATGAAAATCAAGCGATAAATCATAAGTTTCTTCGCAGAAAATTATTTAATTTTTGGCCTCTTTTCAAACTTAACACTAAAATATCTATTAAGCAATACTTAATTGAAAGCAACTGTGATGTCCAAGTTTGCAGGGATGTCCAATCTGGCTTATTACTAATCTGTTTATTATATCTGAGTGGGCGGACACTATTTTGTTTTCCGTATTTTTAAGTCACTTTTGATTTAAAAATCGATTAAGAATTTGATAATTTGTCAAATTATTATATAATTAATTTTAAATTTTAATCAAGCTTAAACTAAAAATTCCTTCTTTGAGTTGCCGGATATCTTCCCGAAAATAATTTATTCCTAAAAGTTTTGTTTTATTTAATAATTATTGAGTTAATCCTTTCTAATAGTTATGTTATTTTGATGACAACTTGGAATAAATCATTGGATTTAAAATTTTAATCGAAATTATTTTTAAATAAAATACAAAAAATGAAGTAAAATAGAGGAATAAATATAAAATCAGAACACTTTTTACAATAACTCATAATTCAGTTAAAGAAAGAAAATAATTAAAAGCATTGAAAAACGTTTAAAAATTTAAGAAATGGGTTAACAAACAGGAGGTTATCTTTGAATACAACAATCAGTCGATTGAATCAAATGATTTGTTTATAAATAGAGAATACTTTCCTGAATTATCGCTCAATAATTCATTTCTAAATTGACTTTCAATAAAAAGAAATGAAAAGTTTTTAAATTAATTTGTCTTACATTCAAAATACCCTAAATATTGGGGAAGAGGTCAATAATTTACAAGTTTATAGAATAGGGCGATGTTGATGATCCCTCAATCTCTGATTTTATTGTAATCCATGACAGTTAAAGAGTAAAATTAAAGTAATTTATAGTAATTTACTATTTTCTCAAATTTTAATTCAAATTCTCAAAAGTTTACAAAATATGAAAAATATTTTCTAAATATTAAAACATATTTTCAAAAAGTATTTCCAATTTATTATATTTTAGAAATCTTATAAATAATCAGAAAAATAAACAAAAAAATGGTGTTCTCTTTACCTGAGATGAGCTCTTATTTCACTATTAATAACTAAATGACGGAAAAACTTGACTCAAAATCATTAAGACTAATAGGTAATGAAATTTCTATAAATAATAATAAACTCAAATTTTATTCATTTGAATAACCCTGGGACTAGATTTTATCATAAATACGTTAAAACTTTATTATAATTATATCTTTGAATATATTAATAGATTAGACGAATAAATCATTAAAATTCAGTTTTACAGGATATGTTTAGGAAAATTCAATTTATTTACTAATCGATAGATAAGTTCAATAAATATTAAGATAAAGAGAGGTTTATTGAGTCGTTAATTAATAGATAAAAAGATATAGTATTTGTTTTTTTAGGGCAAAGAAAATATTGGTAATTGCTTTCAGTAATCTATGCAAACAATTCAGACAATTATCTTAAAAACTCTTAATTTTACTCAATTCTTATGAAAAGTGTTGCAAAACTAATCGAAAAGAAAAAAAATCTCTTTTGAAATATTTAAAACATTTTATTCTGTTTGAAGAAAAGGGATTTTTTCTGAAATAATTTATAGTTTATTATATTATAATCCAATACAAGAATCCAATTAAAAAAATTAATGGCATTTAATACCTTTTATATTGGGAACGAATTGCTCTTTCAAATGGCCATCAAATTATTCAAATAAAGAACTTTTCTTTTGAAATGAGTCAGGGTCATTATTTTAATTAGTTATCTTAGTGCTTTTAATAATTCATTCAATAATGTATTAATTATTACAAGTTTAGAATAACTTAATGTAAGTCCAAAAATGTGCAAAGAATTTGAGACAATTAATTGTTTTAAAATTGATTGCATTTTCTTTGAATTCCTGATTGAACTTCAAGTGAAAACACGAACAAAAAAGTGTTTGAACGCAAACGTATAGATTTGATCAGACTTTTAGGAGTAGTCCCGCTGTTATCCTTTGGGATATTTATTAATATTGAGAAATATTTTAACCCAAATAACACAATAACACAAATGTTGTCTATTGTCTGATGGGTTGAACACCAAAAACAATAGGATATGTCTATCAAAGAAAACGCTTAGAATTTTTGCAAAATCGCAAAAAATAAAATAAAATTATTATTCAGACGTAAATTAAATCATTTAATTTAATTCAATATTTTTTTGGATTTTTATCAAATCTTTTTAAAAATCACATAAAGCCCTGACTTTCCCTTTAATTTAAAGGTTTTAATGCGTTTCAATCGATTAATACTTAAATTGTTAATCAATTTAATATAATTCAAACTCACGTTTAATCAATTATTCTTAACCTAAAAAAATTTAATGTATTGCCTCTGATTTTGTCAATAATTATGAATATAATGTCAATCGGATAACATTCAACCTCTTATCGATTCTGAATCAAATAAATTTCAAAACTTTCAAAAACTTTTATTTGAGTTAAATATAGCTTTTATTTGAAAAAAAACTAAGAAATCAAAAGGATTTTTAGCTAAAGAATGAGGAAATTCTTATTTTTAGCCAATAATTCAAAAAATTATCTGATTTTATGCCACAACCCATTGAATATCAGACACAAAAATGTGATTTATTGATGAGATGACTAATTATTTCCTACAAGAAATAAACTCCCTATAAGAAAATATTTAAATTAAATAATTTAAGCGAAGAACTTTTAAACTAATTAAACAATAAATAATTGGCCCTTAGTTTCTAAATAAACTAAAGTTTAGTTCAGTTTCATAATTATGGTCCAAAATATAGTTAAGATTACAAATGCATAACTAATATCTCTCTGAGAAAACAAAACCAAAAAACTAAATGTTTTAATTAACACTAATTTAAAATTCATCGAAAATAATGAGAAAATAGAGTATCAAAAAAATCAAATTCAATTAATACTAAGATATCATACAATAAGTGTTCCCATAATAATAATCAAAAGGTATATCAAAATATTTTATTGTTTTTGCAAACAATCCCAAAGTAGTTACTATTATATCATTAATTAAAACTAATTATAATCAGAATTATAAATCTTTTTGTCAGTGTTTTTATTGTTTTTATCCAATAAATTGGTTTCTGTTCTTCATTTTAGCCCTGAGTTCTCAATTCAATCAAAAGGTAATTAAACCTTTGATATATAAAAACATTTTATAGATAAATAAAATTGAATTCTTTGTTAATCTCTGAAAGTAGTCATTGATATTGAACTTTAGATTTGTTGAGATTAAGGGAAAGACCGTAAAAATTAATAGATTTGAAGGTTTTTATCATTTCGTGTGTTTATATATAAGTTAATTGATGGCTGTCTTCGACCAAATGAGTGACAGACTACTAGATATTTGCTCGAAAACATCATAAGAAACGACACAACTATGTTTGTTGTGAGGTTTGACCCATTTTTCCAAAAGATATGAATGATCTGAAAAAACTTATTTGAAAAATAACTAATGTTTTTAAAATCACAGCATTTGAACGAAACGTACGAAAAGTTCATTAAATCGGAAAACATGTTTCGATTTACTAAATATAATAGTAGTTTGTCACTCAATGGCATCATCAGGCCTTTACAAAACTAAGCATGTTTACACATGAACATCATCCTTTTAAATAAATTTGTACTTGTAAAAAACTACATATTTTACTTCTTTTTTCTGTTTCCGTTGTTTGACAAGGTAATATAATGGCATAATTGACATATACCTGATTATTATCTCCATTCTATTTATATACCTATAGTTAACCTTTGGATCAGAATAAGTCTTGAGTTTCAGTGAATAAAACTAGAATTACTCAGTTGACAACTCAAGGAAGGGTAGAATATTTTCTCATTCTGTTCTTATTTACTATAATTTTCTTCTCTTCTTTTTTCGTTTGTATTCTTTATTTGATTGGAGTTCTCAATACTTGACTTAAGCCAAGAGTTTTCTTTTGGCAAATGACTAACAAAAAGTCTATAATCAAAAGAGTCTCAAAAATCTTATTGCAATCAAAAACCACTACTTTTTGTGGATCTTTTGTATATTTCTTAGACTTTGTTTGAAAAATGTTAACAAAATTCTGTGAAAAGTCGGAGCAAAGAAAAAGTTCTGTTCATTTGTTAACCAAAGGCCACAGTTAGTGGTCATAATAATAACTGTGCTTCGATACATAACAATATAAACAAGACAAAAACAACTCAATTACAATAAAACATTTCAATAACTTTTTACACTCCTTTTTCTTTCCACAAACAGTTTCGGAAAACATTCAAACCATTACTTTTGGGAAATTTGGGTTAAAATAACGAATTTATTCAATGATTTCTAATTGAAAATAATTTAATTACTCAAATGAATGAAGGATATGATTATGTAATGTTTTTATCTGACACTTTCCTAGAACCCCTCATTTGTTTTACTCATTTCTTTTGCCGAAAACTTCATGCTTTCAATTAAATATTAATTTATTATGTAATTATAAAAACAAGAAAAAAATGCTGAAGTTTTAAACTTTGAGTTGAGTTAAGTTATAATAATTTAATTAAAATTTAAACCAAAAGTGATGCGACATTTATTTCATCAAAACGTATGACACAATCATTTGTGGCCATCATTTGAACTAAAGGATATTCTGACCTTTTATTACATTTTAAAATCGCTCTCAGATTAAGATAGGAGTTGCTCTCAAATGATCTAAAATTCAGTTCATTACGTGTTGGAGAAGGGCTTAACCGCAAACCTAAACTCTCATATCAATTGTCGTAAAAGCATTTTTGAGTCAAACATTTTTTTTATAATTATTCATAAAAAACAATTAAATTTAAACTTTAATTATGTAATCATAAGTACTCTTCAAATGGTTTTTATATTAGAGATGAACTTTTTGTTCAACAAACAACATATGAACATTCATAAGAGGAAAGTCTGTGCGACTCAAGACTTGGTTCTGACAATCAATTGTCTTACATTTTACTCCAAAAAGGAGTTAATTACAGATTTTCTTAGTATAGGTTCAGAACAGGAAAACCAAGTGAACGAAGACAACGAAAAATAAAAATAAATGCAATTAAATTTCGGTACTTTTGCAACAAATGAAGTAAAAAACACTTATTTTCTTATGGATGACAATGTCTGATGACATGGATTTACAGGAATTTCAATTCATTAAAAGATAACTCTAATCTTTCAAAATCTAAAATAAAATTTGCATAAAAATTTCAATTTAAAAATTATCTTTCCTTTGATTCAATTGAAATAAATCCATGTTTTAAATTACTTAAAATGAAATATCTTGGCAAAAACAAGAGCAAAGATCACGAAAACAATTCTCAATCATTTCATTGTTTATATAATTTTAAATTTAAATAATTGGATAATTCATTAATATTTTAAAGGTTTTTATTGCAAATACACGAAAATATTTTTATTTTTAAAAGAAAATGAGTGAAACTTATATAACATTTTTCTTAATGAAAGTGAAATTTATTCAAACCTTTATTTCAAGATTATTATAATTTTGTGAATAATGTATAAAATGTCTCCAATTTGATGGACTCTCTATTATTATGTCGTTTGAAATGCAATTTTAAGTCAATTTTGAGGTCATTGCAATCCATGCAATCCATTGCAAACTAGAGTCGAGTATTTCATTGAGAATAAACTAAAACTATTTTCTCTGATATGAACTTTTAAATTTACTTCGTTAAACATCTTTAGCCACTCAGATATGATCATTAAACTCAAAATTCTTTGCGTAATTGAGAGGAAATGCAAGCAATTCCTTCGAAATGGGTGTAAAACAGAGAATTGATTCGTTGATTGTAGCCTTTGATATACAAAGGAGTGAATAAAAATTTCTTTTTGTTTGTTGTCTTAAATATAAAAGTATTGTTTTGGATCCAAATTTATTCAAATATTTTAGTTAAATATTAAAAATATAATAATATTTCGGTTCCAAACCCAAACTCTACTTAAGGAAAAGTGGGCACAGAATGAGTGTTGAAGACTTGAATCGAGTGTTTGACTTAACAAACCTGTTATACAACTTCTCGTAAAAAAATCAATTCAAATAAGTGTTCACTTGGCTTAAGGCACACCATTCGATGTGAGCGATGTGTTTGTGAACTCCAACTAAACAAATGTGAAGATATCAAAGGAGACAAACATTTGAACGGTTCATAACTTTTCAATATAACGGAAAGTTTCCTCTAATTCTTTACAAACAAAATGTAATCAAAGACTCGATTAACAGAATTTCCAAAGAATTTGTTTCAACCATTTATTGGATGAAAAGTGAAACCAAAATCATATTCTATGCCAAAAATGGATAACAAAATGCAGGGCTCGCCATATGAGTCTTCACCAGATCTGGAATATTATACCTACCAGGTCAATTATATGCGAAATAGCCGGGCTATCGGTGTCCTATGGGGTGTTTTCACCATGTGTTTCGCAATAATCAATGTGGTTGTGTTCGTTCAGCCCCAGTGGTTGGGTGACACCGAGACTTCTCCCGGTACCGGATATTTTGGACTTTGGAGATCATGTCGACTTTTTCAAGATGGACAGGACCTCATATGTGATGGAAGATTAGATGATTTCGGTACAATCGCAACGCCTGCCTTTCGAGCGGCGACAGTATTTGTGGGACTTTCAGTTGTTATAATAATTTTGTGTTTGCTTTCGATGTTATTGTTTTTCTTTCTGCACTCATCCACTGTTTTCCACATTTGTGGATGGATGCAGGCCGCCACCGGTGAGTTTAGTCTGACCCATAGACTATCCCTTATTGTTAAGGAAATGGAAAAACTTTCTTTTGTTTCTAAAATAATTTAGTGTTTGTTTTAGCGTTGAGTCGGACTCCATATAAAAACTAATTTGTTTTGTCTTTCGTTCTCTTCTTTCACTTTTATTCTCTACTCTATTGTAATATAAATTCTTTAATAAAGAAGAATATCTAAGATTCGAGAAATAATCTGTTTTTTATGTTATAAATAAGTTTGTTGTTGTGTTCATCTATTTCCAGTCCAAACTTTTCTCGTGTACTTTGTTTGCTAACATTTGTGGCCTCCTTTTCTATTCTAATGTAGATATTATTCTTATTCAATCCTTATTTTGTAAGGCTTTCCAAAAGGACAGCCATTCGTAACCGAACAGAAGAACAGATACCGTATATAACTATAACTAATCACATAATTTAGGCAACAGTTTTGAAAGCTTCAGGTTTTGCTTCTATTTCTCTCTCTGTTAGGAATGACCTGCAGTTAAAAACATATTACACGCTCACGAATTCACTCGAAAAGCCTTATTTACTTCCTAAAGATTAGGCACAGCATAATTTCAATGATCAATTCACTAAGACTTAAACACCATAAGAGCTGTTTTAAGACTTCTATATAAAAAACATTTTAATAGATTTGTTTCATAACCTTTAAAACTCATCGAAATTCGTGTCTCTGTGGGAAACCCATTCATTCTGTCCTTAAGAATCGGTCAATCGATATAATTATAACTAATTGGAGTAAATCCTATTTTAAAAATTCTAGTCTATAATCTTTTTTATCCTTTTATTTGTGGGAAACTTTTGATATAAAATCAGATTTTTCTAAAACTGTTCCCATTTTTGACATTTGAATCAAAATATGAATTTTTGATGATTACGATTGTTATCAAATTAAATAAGACATCAAATCAATGATAAAATTCTTAAATCAATGAAAATACAAAAAATATTCACCTTTAGGTGCGTTAACCCATAACATGATAAACATTTTTTTGTAATATTCTGTCATTAAATCAAATAATTTGCTTAAAATACAATCAAATATAAAAGTTTTCATTTTATGTCTAAATTATTCTATTTTAGTCTAAAAACTCATTTTTCTAATAAAACTTATGTTTAATGTTTTTGTTCTCATTTTTGTGTTAATGATATCCTTTTGTTAGCAATTCGTGAATGATTTCAATCAGACTTTTAGTTAAAAAATTCTGTTTTATTCAAAATTTCACTTTTATTTCAAAATTCACTTTAGATACAAAATCCTGACTTACCCTCAATTCTTGTCAATATTTTATGAGGTTTTTAACACTATTTCCTAAATTGAAATTTGTTTTGGTTCACACTTTATGGTTGTCCGCAAATGCTTTAATTACTTCACTTTAGATAATAACTGTTCCTTTAATTTAATAACTTTTTTAAACCATAAACTAAAAGATTATTTTGTTTATTAGCGTTATGTATGTTAGTGGGAGTATTGATATTCCCGGCCGGTTGGGACGCCTCCGCTGTCAAAGAGGTTTGTGGTACTGATGCTGAAAACTACGCTACTGGTCAGTGCGGTATAAGATGGGCCTTCATTCTGGCCATTATCGGTGTTGTTGATTGTATTGTCTTATCTATTCTTGCATTCGTATTGGGGACCAGATATGTTAAACTACTGCCCGACCAATACCTGTCTAATAATAGCATAACATATAACAGAGGAAATGTATGGGATTTCGGCAAAAATCAATTAATGATTTAATGACAGGAAAACAGTTTAATCACACAATAGGTTGAATGAAATATTTTAACAATAAGTTGATTCATCCCTCCATTTATTTGAATCGCCATCAAATCTCATTTATCATGATGAATAATCTTAATGTAATGATATTTTGCTTTTATAAATTGCATTTTACAGAACAGATTGTATCTTGTACAATAAGATTGATAATTATATTATTATTAACATTTTTAAGAAAGTTAAATTTATCGAATTTTTATCAAAATAAATGTAAATTTATTTTTTAAGAAAACAATAAAATAAAATCTAAAACTTATAAGACGTGACTAAATATCAATCGTTTTATTAAATGTTTGTTTAAAACTTGAAATATGTGTTCAAATCATTTATTAAATGACTTCAAAATTGGAAATAATTTCGTTTTTCGATAAAAATGATGATAAAATATAAATTCAAGGTTCTCCCAGTTCTCACTATTGGCTCTAATCAATTTTTGCTGCTATTCCCCTTCCTTTTGATCTAGATCATTCAATAAAAATAAATAATGTTTTTTGTTTTGTTTGCGAAAAATGAGTTTTATTGACAAAACAGTTGATTCGAGTGATTGTTATTTGGTTTTGTCTCTAATCACTCCATTCTTCAAAGGCTTCTGCGGTTCCGGTATTGGCATCGGAACCATTGATTGTCTTTTTTTAATTCATTGTTTCTTTGGTTTTGTTTGAGATCTCTTTTTGTTGTCTTCTGAGTCACGAATTCTTAGGGAATATGGCGTTAAAGTCAAGAATGACATCAAATAAATCAAACGGATTTCCTTTAGAGACTAAGTCTGAATAAAATCTAAGTTCAACTCTAAGTTCAAACGTGAATACAATTAAACTTGAATTCAGTAATTTTTGAAAAAAATAATTTCAAAATTAATTTATTCATAATTTAAATAAATTAATGCTTAGATTTCACGATCGCTCGATATTCAAAATATGATAATTGAAAATATTTTAATTTCTTTTGAAGTTCAGGATTCGGTTTAAAAGACGGAAAGAAGTTTATGTAATTCAGTCATAAATTATTACCAAATAACTCTTCAATTAAAACGTCTGATATTAGAAGGTGAGCAAGCTAGAGTAAACTCAAATTGCTCTACAACTTAGAAAGAGGATACTCTCATCAAAAATTTTAAAGTAGGCTAACCTGTCATAAACTCATCTCAAGTTTGAAATCAAAATATAGGCTTCACTTTGATCCAAGTGAAGTCCAATTATCATGGTCAGATCTTGAGTCTATCAAAATGGGTAAATAATTAATTTAAATACATGAAAGATTACAATCAATTTGCATCAATTCATGCGTTTATTTTAGTAAAACATTTACTGAATTTAAGCAACAAATAAGTAGAGGAAAGCCTACCGATTAAGTAGACTATGAAATGACTCGAAAAGATTTCATTCCCTTTTGAAGATCAATAGAGCGAAGGGATAGCAAATGTAGAACTTGTTATGGTTAGTAGTGATTACTGGCAATCAAATGATGGCCCAAATTAACTCATTCGCATAGATTTGGGTGAAGTCTAACTCTTCTTATTAGAAATACATTAAAACCATTGATCCGATCAACAATTTATTGGTATTATTGACAAAAAATCGATGAAAACTCGAAGAAAAGGTTCGATCGATAAGTAAAATGTTTGCTCATCTCATTTCAATTCCATATCTATTATTAAATTTATTGAACATATATTCTATAATAAATGGAGTGCCTCTCAAAACCTAAAGAGCAAAGTTCGACATTATATTAAACTTTTCAAAAGTTTTATAACAAGATATAGACTCATATGAATCGTTATTTATAGGAAAACATGCGATCATTACTAAAACCAATGGACATATGTTTTATTGACCACTTTTCTTGTGCTGACCAATCAAATACCTTAATCTTATAAATTGTTTGCTAAACATTTATGTTGTCTTCGCTTTAAGACAATAAATTAAATTATTTTAATCTCTTTAAAAGATTTTATCTGAAAATTAAATTATTTTGAACTTTTTGTCTGATGTCTGACCATTGACTTCAAAGCCTGTCTTTAAATAAATAATTAACTAATAATTATAGATATTATTTAATTAACTAGCTAACAAGTGTCATTTTTGAAAATATCAAATCCTTTAAAATATATTATTAACCGTTGAAATAAGTTTTGAGTTCACCCAAAACCATAAAAAATAAGAATTAAATTAAGTAATTATATAATAAATTTTCACAAATTTTGTTAATAACTTGACTTTTGAAAAATAAATTGTTTTAACGAAATATTTTTTAAATGTTAACAAATATTTAATTTTAGAATATTTTTGATTTAAAATTAACCATTAATTCAAGTTTTCCGAAAATTACTAATTAATTGAAAATATTTTGATTTTTTATAAACTCCTCATTAATTTGTGATTAAAATTCAGATTTTTGTAGGACTCACATAACTTCCTAGATTATAGTCAATTAATTTGCAATTTGAATAATCGATTAAATCTTGTTTTTTTTTGTTTAATATGAAAAAAGTATCGATTTTATAATTTATCGCTTCTCTGATATCATATGAATTATAAAATCTGATTAAATGATAAATTATTTTCGATTAAATTAAATGTAAATAATTTTATGGAATTGTCTGCCATTTGTTAATAATATGAATACAAATAAGATTTAACTATAAGTTCACTAATGTGTGTAACTTTAATTAACTGATTTGACTGTAGATTTGTTAAACAATTGACACAATTTTGGACAATCAATCAAACAGTTTATACATTTCATTGATAAGGATTCAAAACAGAAGTCACAGTTAAAGTTCAAGTCATCAAGTGCTAAAAATGATCTAGCTATTCTCTTATCACATTGATTTAATTAATTCCATTCAATAGATAACAACACTTAAGTTTCTTCAAAGACTTGACGAAAATTTCAAAAAAAAAATTTACATAAAAACTATTTCTTAAAGCAATTTATTTAATTTCAATTCAGAATATTTTAAGAATTATCTGGTTTTAAATTTTTCAAAAGCTATAAATCAATTTTTTTTACAGTAATAATCAATTTTAACCTTCGGATCAATTTCTGACATCAAATCAATTAAAACTATTCTCTATTCAGAGATAATTTGAAATTCCAATAAAAAATATTGAATGAATTGTAACAGATTTAAATCAACCCATAAAAAGTTACGATCGTTTGTTTGAGGAACGGATGGAACAAAACTAGTCGTAAAACTAATACCATTTCAATTATATTCCATTAATTCTTAGGGATTACAAACAGTAAACCTTTTTCTGTGGGGTTCTTAAGAGCTGTCCTTTTACTGCAAATATTCAATAATTCTTCAAATAATCTTCTTTTTTATAGAATAGTCAGAGCTATCGATAAA
>JAQFZI010000409.1:0-16606 GCA_034695605.1 Eupelops occultus | reverse complement strand
GAGAGAGAGAGAGAGAGAGAGAGAGAAAGAGAAAGAGAGAGAGAGAGTTCACACATAGGCTCACTCTCTCGCACTATGATTCTGACAAAATTCAAGGCCAAAACCTGGATCTCGAGGCCTGGCGTACGAGCAATAGTAGTAAAGCGTATTGTGATATAACCTAAATAAAAATCCTGAGTTAACCAATCAGCGATTTTCACTTGTTTTCAAGGCAAAGGAAGGGCTCGAGCACTTTGCTGAGCTGCTGGAGACTCAGTCGAGTTCTACATCTGTGCAAATAAATGAGGAATTTCTCCCCATTCAACAAAAAGCAATTTAAAGTTAAATTAATCCTTTATACAAGTTACTTTCAACTTTAATAAATCAACAAATGAGCTGACATTTGTCAAAAGACAGGTGCAGATACCAAAAAAGCCTAATACAAATCATATGCTAAACAAGCAAATGCAATGTACCTGGCCAAAAGTTGTTTACTTCTATATAAATATTTGTTAAAAATAAATACATTGACTGGTTTTGTTAATTAAGATGAAGTCTAACACCTGAGCCATTTGTTGAGTCGGTTAGTGTTGAACACTATATTGGAGAGCAGTTTCTCTTAGAGAGCGTCTCATCATATCATTTAATGCATTGGTTTTTGCAGCGAAACTACTCTAACAGTGACTGCAAAGAGAAAACTGTGAATAATATACTGAACGCCAAAGCAATGAATGAATGAATGAATCACTGAATTGAATCACAAATGTTTGCAAATATCAGTCAAAACCAAATACAAACCATTTTAACGTCTAATTCATTACTAAATTTTGAATATTATTTTAATTTATCGTTTATTCTCATCAAATAATTATGAATTAAATGTCTAATAAGTTATAAACTCCAGTAAACAAATGGTTTTTCTAAACAAATGAATAGTTTTTTATTTTTTTGTTTTAAAATATATTTATATTTTGGTGAAAGAAATTATGTTTTGATTCATTCATTCATTAAATGTTAAAAACAGTTATTGACATTAAAAGTGATAATAATATTATTGTAATTAATATTAAATATTCATAAATCAAATCAAATCAATGAAATGTATTGCTTTTGATTTTAGACTTTGAATTAATTTGCATTTTTTGCAAATCATTTTAAGTTTATTTTTATCTGTCATTTGATTGTCACAAAAATGGTAAGAATAAGAAGAATACAAATCAATAATAGTTAACAAATCATTAATTATTCTTTGTTTGCATTAATTAGATGTCAATCGAAAACAACTCAATTGTTGGCAACTCTTCATCCAATCCATTGATGAATAACACAATTATCGACAATAAGATTAAAACCAGTGATCAAAAGCAGTCATCGCTGACATTGAATAGCACTTCATCGGCAGCCGAATCCAAAATTTTGCCAAAAAAACGAAAGTTTGCCATTGATTTCAATGAAGACTACAATAATAGTGACAATAATAACAACAAAAACGATTCATTTGATAACAACAATAATAACAATTCAAATGCAATAATCATTCAAAACAAGACTTCCGACAGAAATGGTGTAAACACTTCGGTTGACTTATCCGAATGGATTGGACACAGAGTTCTGGCAAAAACGGCGAAAGGACTCTACGAGAAAGGAGTCATCGAAGAGTGTGATCCACACAAAGGAATTGGTGTTCTCTTCGATCAGTCAAATGTTTTGGACTATTATAAGACTGATTCTAATGATGTGGTCGCCGATTGTTGTCCACTTCCCGCGCAGATCAAAGTTGGAATGGATGTCATCGCTAAATGTCTCAATGGTTTTGTTGAAGGAGTGGTCTCAGAAATATCTGTTGATAACAGTAATGGTTCAACAAATGGTCCGAAGACTGTATATCAGATTCGGTTTAATAAAGAAAATAAGTGCGAATGGCTCTCAAGACCTCATTTGCGTCTTAAAGTCCAGCCCTGGACTGAAGACTTAGAGAATGAGAGCTCAGAAATGTCTGTCAACTCAAATGGTGTCAACAATTCTAATAATACTGTCAACAGTTATGACAAAAAAATGATTCCACAGATTGGTAGCCAACAGAACACTTCACCCAATGTTATAAGTGTTATAACGATGGCATCACTCACTCAACCTCTTCCTCAAATACAGCCACAAATACATTCACAACACCCGCCTCTAAACAGTCCGTTGTCTCCACACAATCATAGGTCACATCAAGTGATGGCTCAGTACTCAATGGGCTCAAACCCCACCACAAGTGATGAAGAATTCTCTGACGCCGAAGAAGACGAAGAGATTTGTCAGTTTTCGAATAGCAGTACTCCGACGACACCCAACGTATTCACATTCAAACAATGTTCTGCGCCGACGACACCCACTGTTGTTACTCAAAATCAAGGACAACAGATAAGTGGACAGGCAGGAGGTGCAAATGCCGCTACCACTCCTAATAAATTCAAAAAGGGGGACATTGTTTCAGCACCGAACGGAATTAGGAAGAAATTCAATGGAAAGCAATGGCGTCGTTTATGTTCTAGGGATGGCTGTACTAAAGAATCCCAAAGAAGGGGTTTCTGTTCCCGACATTTAAGTATGAAAACGACTCCACAACAAAATAACTCAAATCTAAGCCAATCTACAAATATTGTGTTCAACACATCAAATAAAGGCTCACCAATTAGTGCTTCAGGCGGTCGAGTGATAGCATTGGAATCACGTGAAACCAGTCATAACGTCAACAATATCTCCGGTGAATCTCTTGGGAGTCATCCGCAGTCAGGTCCACAAAATCCATCGCATTTCGATACAACGGAAGCGGCGAATATGTTAATGTCTTTAAGTAATTCGCCGAATGGTCTGACAAACGGACAGCACAATAGTGTAATCGTTCACAACAACAACGTTTCCCATTCGACTCATAGCTCAGTGAATCATTCGTCTCAATCACATCCGTTATCATTGATTTCGACGCCATTCAACAGTTATTCTCAATCCAATGCCAATCATTCTTCTCGTTATCATATCATAACTCCTGCAACACATTTGTTACCCATATTTCAGACCACACCTGCCGTCAGAAACTCATCAGATTCTTCATCGCATCCAACTCTTAATGGCCATCAAAATGATGTTATTTTTATGACTCCCATCAGCACAGAATCAAAATTATCACCAACTCCTTCATCTCAAAACAAAACCGCCTCATCTGATGGCAAACAGATACCAGTATTTCCCTGGCATTCATTAGTTCCCTTCTTGACTACAAGTGCATCGATGACATCTGAGCCTCAATCGCCTCCTCGGTCAGCGCCGCCACATTTCCCCGAATCTGATGACAATTCAGATAACGACGACGTATTTGAAATGTCCAACAATTCGGTCACAAATGACAACAAAATGAATATCGAATCTAAAGATTACTCACAAAATATCTCCACTTATAACAAAAGAAGGAGTCAATCGTTGAGTGCATTACAAGTGAAAAATTCCGGTAATTACTCTTCACTCGGTATTAAGGTTTTACGTCTGGGGCGCAACATGCAACATGCATGTTTCCTATGCTTTGCGCTGTTACGCCCCAGACGTAAAACCTTAATACCGAGTGGAGTGTATCACAAAATTTTCCAAAATATTTGTTATTTTTTACTTAATTTTTTCGAATCTATTTTAGGCGCAAAAGATTTCAAAGAAGGAAAAAATCTGAAGGGATCCGCCAAACAACACATCAGACGACCAATGAATGCATTTATGATATTCTCAAAACGGCACAGGGCACTCGTACATCAAAGACATCCCAACTCAGATAACAGAACAGTTAGTAAGATATTAGGGGAGTGGTGGTACTCATTGGGACATGAAGAGAAACAGAAATACCACGACCTGGCCTTTCAGGTCAAAGAGGCTCACTTTAAGCGTCATCCAGACTGGAAATGGTGCTCAAGAGGCGGCGCACAACAGCCAAATCTTATGCCAAATGGCACCGAATCTTCAGATAAAAAGGTTCCGAAACCGAATATAAAGAAATTGAAATCTGTTTCCGAGGATTCCGATAAAATTATTAATGTAACCGAAGAGTTTT
The DNA here is from genome assembly GCA_034695605.1 of Eupelops occultus. NCBI lineage: Eukaryota > Metazoa > Arthropoda > Arachnida > Sarcoptiformes > Phenopelopidae > Eupelops > Eupelops occultus. The sequence goes on along the minus strand of JAQFZI010000409.1, from coordinate 12,546 downwards.
CGGTGACCTCTTCGGCATCAGATATTGAAGAGGATGAGGAGGGACCCACTGATATGGTTATAGATCTCAAATGTAAAGAGTCAGTTGTGGCCGAAGACGAGTCATCCGGAGAACAATCAAATGAAAATCAACAGAAACTTTGTGTTCGTTTCAGTTCTCCGATTTCAATGTCTATCGAGTCGTCGCCCAAAATGATCGAATCTGTGGCGACTCCCAAACCAATTAGATCTCAATCTTTGAATAGTCCTCCAAACTCTGCCAAACCTTTCAGTGGTTTAACTGCTTTTCATCCGAAAGGTGCTGTTTTCAAAGATGTGGGTCCCGTCTGCACACTACCGGTGGTTAACACAATGGCTGAGATGAGCGCTAACGACAATCAAATGGACTCCAGTTCTGTGGTTCAAAAAATGAGTGGGTCTGTGCCGTCGCCGTTAATCATACCTTTAATAAATCAAACGACTTGTTCGATGTCGTCATTATCGCCACAAACGGCTCTTCTGACAACAGCTTCGCCCTCTTTCTTAATGAACGCCTCCCAAAAGCCACAAACATTACAGACAACCACTTCTTCGGCCGCATATATGACCGCAAAATATAAAAATATGGTTAAAAACCCGCCATCACCGCAGACACAGACAACAGGTCTGACGGCAGCCGCACAACAAAGATCTCCAGTAATTGTCGCACAAACGCCTCAAAAAACTCCAAATGAATCGCAAATGAGTGCTAATAACTCAATACAACCAAAATCTGAGCCTCAATTTTACACAACAGTAATGAACTTTAAGAGCGGAAACCTATCAATGACTACTCCACCGACGCCTGTCGTTATTCCAGTGGTGAAAATAGAACCGCCGCCTATTTCTCCAATTAATATCAGCGCCACAGAAGACAAACAAAAGTCGACAACAAATGCGAATAATAGTGAAACAAAGTTTGTTTTGGCTCCAACTCCGGCACAGTTGGGAAAGATTCGCAATAAAAAGACGTCTATCAGTGAGTCCTCCAATAATAGTAATGAAGGTAAAGACAGCTCTGAAAGGGATGCCATGGATAGAGTTCTCGAAGAAGTTAACTTTGAGCGACAATTCGCTGAATTGCCTGAATTTAAGCCACATTCGAGAACACCACTCCTTAATACTGGAAACACAGTAACTCCAACGACACCGATCCCACTGTCGCCGAGTATGACTGCAGCCTTTGTTAGCTCATACCGGAAAAGGCAGCGAACGAGTATCTCTTCCCAGGCCTCCAATACTCCGAGTGTTGTACTGCCCAAAACACCGGAAACGGTCAAAACTCCCGACACATCGTCTTCAGGAAATACATTCTTCGGTCCGACATTCAATTTAGGCGAAGCACTCGCTTCCACTAATTCAGACATAATTGATGCCAATTCTCCCCGAACACCCGCAGGTCTGACCTCAATATAATTGTTTTGACATTTGTTTCATTTATTCATTATATCATTTGTATTATAGGCGCAGAAACTGAGAAAAGTTCTTCGCTTCGAAGAATATTAGATCAGAGAAGACAATTAGTGATGCAGTTCTTCAACGAAAAAGGGCTCTTTCCCTCAGGTAAGCCTAACCTTTAAATTGCGTAAACTATTGCTTAAATTATTGATTTTGACCACAGCTCAGGAAACGGCAGAATTTCAGATGAAATACTCGACAATATTTCCCAATAAGAATACACTACAACTCAAGATAAGAGAAGTGCGTCAAAAGTTAATGTCAACGACGCCGACGACACCGAATTCGGTGGTAAATAACACTCAAACTAACGATCAATCATTAGTCGGACAGCAGTTAGAGGAGAGCTGTCGGCAACAGACGGACAACAGTGCAAACAAATAGACAAAAGAATCAATTAATCGTTGAAAGAGAAAAAACATTATTTTCGATGTTGTGTTAAATATTTGACTAATTGTAGAAAAATTTCAAAATAACTTATATATAAATATATATATTCTATGAAATATATATACATTTGTTCTGTATATCTATCATAAGATGAAAAGTATATCTGAAGAGAAATAAAGATAATTATGTTTTGATGCTTTTTCAACATTTGTCGCCATTTCCCACATTTTCCAACAATTTTTTCTTTTTCTTAACTTTTATTTAAAATATTTTAAGCTGAAGATCAGAACAGCAGAAGACAGCCGTAACTGATAAACAGCCGGCCCTCAGATACAGGAAACTCTCACTTATAGTTAACTCAGTTTTTAGTTTTAGATAAAAATAATTAATAACTTATGAGAAAAAAATTTGAATTAATTTTATATAAAACTAATTACCGGTAAATACAAAATGACTTCAAATCATAACTTTGAGAGCACTGATGGCCAGAAGACAGAGGCTTTTTGTCCACCTAATGATGGATCCAGCATTTGGGCAGCAAATTCAAATTTATTCCTAGAACATTCCAAACTTTCACAACAAAATTGACAACTCTTTCATAAATATACAAAAATAGGTACAACTGTTGAGATATCAGATTTGCTTTTATAGCGAATAACTTATTTTGATTCAAATGACAAACAAACACTCATTTAATGAGAAATTCAATCCGCCATTCATTTACAGTTCAATTACAAAACTAGATCGATATCTGAACAATGCGACCTTGATCAAATGTGAGAGCTTGTCAACCTCAAGTGAAAGTGTTTAAGAGTACAAAATTGCTAGGTACTTTTGGCTTTATCCAACCATCAGTGCACTTTTAGGCCAGTTTTCAATACAATACTATATAACGAGAGTTGACAACAGAGAGACTCAACTGTATTCTCAACCAATCATTCATTCAATTAATAAAAACATATCAATAACTTTCTTATCATTTCTTTTACAGACTTTCAGTTTTGATATAAATTTAAAATTCGATTTCCGGTGAATTCTTTTTGAAGTGAAATACTTTATAATAGATTTTAAGGGCATTAATGTCTTCAAAACTGGATTTAATTAAACAAATGCAACAAATGGTCATTAATTAAGTAGTTGTCAATTGATTCAAAGCGTTTCATTAAATAAAAAAGTGAACGCTTTTGTTGTTGTTTTGCTGCATAGAATTCAGGGGTTTTCTTATGATAATTCATAATAGGATAGCATTAATTAATTATAATTAATAATAATAATAATAATTGTAATAATCAATAATAATAATAATCAATAGTATAATAATAACTGCTTTTCATAATTAGAGACAAATTCAACAAAAAACAAATTCAATTATCATTTTATACAATCACTGAATATTCTGATCACTCGAATCGATTCATCAAATGTTTGTAATAATTAAAAAACATTACATTAAAACTCGAACCCAAAAAAGAGTTAGTTTTCCCAATAGTTTTGTTGCGAATTAATTAGATTTTAAAATTTAAATGGTTTTCAGTTCAGATCTAAGTCTGTATTTGATTTGTTGTGTGTTTTGCAAAACGGCTTAACATATAATGAGAACGAAATATATGAGAAAAATAATGAAATAAATGAAACGAAAACCGAAAATTATGTCGAAAAAGAGACAAATTATGACAGAATTGTGAATTGAGACAAATGTCCTGATTTCAGGTATAAACTAATGTATCAAATAATACGAAAATATGTTATGAAATATATATATATTTGTCGTCTTTTTATAAATATATAACTGTTTGTTAAGCCTTGATATCAATCGTTAGAATTGATCACAAAATCACAAAAATTAAGAGAAATCTTTTCTAATGTTTTAAAAAATTTGTGATAAAAAATAGGATCTGTTTTTCATAGTTTATATAAATTATAAGTAATCTTCAGTTATATTAAAATAGTTTTTGGTTGAAAACGAGAAGAACTTAAATCAAATACCTGTTGAACGATGAATACCTATTACCCAAAAGTATCAATAAATATGTGAAAAAATAATTCAAAACTAAAATCTCATATCTTCTGAACCGTTTCAATAGATTATATATTTATTTGAAGGAAATGTATGACGAAACAGGTCTTTCACACGGAGTTTCTTTGTTGTTGGAGCGCCACTTCGGCTAAAGCGGCCAAACCGTCGCTGAATTCGATTCCCTGAGTCGTAGGCAACGATTGATTGACTAAATCTGAAATGTTGTTTGAATTGATAGCAATCGAACCTTCGGCTTGTTTTGGACTACCATTGCTTTGATTAATGTTTTCATTTGGTGTCTCACAAACCGACTGTTTCTCAATATTATTATCGACAGAATCGCTGGTTTTGCCAATATTTGCATCATTTTTGTAATGTCTAAGAGTATTTTCATTCAAGTGATGTCTGTTTTTAACAGTCATATCATTGTCTTCAATATCACTATTAATTCTATCACTCATTTGGTTAATGTTTAGGTCATTAACAGAACAGTTATTATCCTTTTCTGGTCTCAAATGATTAATAGAATCATTGGAACCGTTTTTATTCGCGTTAATTGTGGTCTTATTGGCTTTGCTATGACTCAGAGCATTGAGCAGATGAGTGTCACCCAATTGTGGTAACTGAGCGATATGTTCCTCTAAGTCGAAGCCACCGGAAACCCACTTCGAGCCACCAGTACCTGCACTCGACTGTTCTTTTGAACCGAGGTTTTTAGCCGACGCCTCGTCTTTGTCGCTGTTGGCGCTCATCGATGAGACGGTTCGGCTTCTTTTACCAAACTTATTTTCATTTAGAATTTCTAAATAACGCTTCCCTTTACAGGAACGGTCTTTTCGTGACTGCGCTTTATTAGCGCCGCTCTGACCGCTAGTTGTGCTCAAACTATTGCAGGTATTATTGTCTATAATATTATTGGTATTATTGACAGCTTTGTTAACGTTATTAATGTTATTACTATTATTTGTATTATTATTTGATTTATTGGTGTCATTGAAGTTAGACATCGATGAGAGCGAAGAGAATGGTAGAGACAGTCCTGATGTCGATGAGGAACCTTCAGAGCGAATACATCAGCAAATCATACAAAACTTGACCATCTCTTACCATCTATTCCGGTGCTCAGTAGCTTATCAATGAAGTGGTCGATAATGTGTTGGTTAGAGGTGTGCAGGACTTTAGACGCCGAAAGATTCAATGGCTTCTCTTCCTCTTCGTTATTGTCGTCCTCCATGTCCTCTTCTTCGGAAGGCATTGGCGATGAGACCGGTTTTGAGATACTATTTGTTGCAATTTTGTCAACACTTGTACTTTGGTTGGCATTTGAGGAGTTGTTCGTCACCTCTGAATGCAATTTGTTTTGAGAACTGCGTTCGAGTGCTTCCAGTTCTCGGGTTTCAATTGTATGCTGTTCTATCACACTATTTATGTGTCCATTGATTATATCCGAATTGAAGGCTGACTTCTCTCGAGGGGTGTCCGAAGGATTCGACGTACAATTCAAAGAAAGAGATCCACTCAAAGCATTTTCTATAACACGATTAGCGGTTTCGATGTCTAGAATGGGTGGACCGGCGTTTGTACATTTAGCGGCACTGACGGTTACCGAAGACTGTCCGCCACTTGTGCTCGCGTTGGAAATCACATTTGAGTTTGCATTGGGTGTGGCTTTAAATTAAAATTAACAAAAAAATTATTCCAAAAATCAAATAATTTTAAAAATGATTAAAACCTTTATATTCTCCGTTTTCTAAGTTTTCTAAATAACGCTTTTTCGGTGGTTTAGGTGTAGACTGAGTCTGATTCTGTTGTTGTGCTGGTGGCTGAGTGATAACTGGTGCCAAAGAGGCCACCACTGCCGGTGGTGTTGGTTGAGGTGGAGACGGGGGCGCCGTTGGAGGCCTTAATTATATTGAATACAATAGTTTTATATAATATGTTTAGAAGTGGGGTTAAGCCATACCTTAAGTCCGTTGTTTTGTACCATTTGAAATGAGGGTTAGCCTTCATGAAGGCCTCCTTGTATTGCCTGGCCAGTTCTGTATACTTTTGCTTTTGTTCTGAGTCGAGGGCCGCCCACCACTCGCCCAATATCTTAGTAATACTTCTGTTTTCGAGATGAGGGTATTTCTGACGGACAACACTTCGGTGTCGTTTACAGAATATTAAAAATGCATTCATCGGACGCTTTTGTGACTGATTTGGACTAATGTCTAATAAAATCAAATTTTATTAAAAGTTATTCAAAGTTTTAAAAAAATTAAATCACTTACTGTTTTGTATAGAAATATTTGAACCCGTTTTGGCCGACCTCTCCTCATCTGAGGACGAGTCTGATTTCGAGTGGCGAACCTCAGTCAGAGCAGCGAACGGCGGGTCTGGTTTGGCACCACTTTCACAATGAGATGGACTCATAGTTTCCTAAACAACGGATCAAAACAAATGAATACAATATTTAGACGAAAATATTGACAAATAAAACATTAAATACTATTAATTATGACTCATATCTAATCTTAAAATACTATAAATAATATTTTAATCGCTTTTTACAACTTTATGTCTCAATTGATTAATAAATTAATCGATTAATAAACATAAAGAGAGAGACAATAAACAAAAAATCAAATGAAAGAAAAATTGTGAAACATTTCAGTTATTCGCTGAAGATTTTAAAACAATTGTTCCAACACTCAAACAAACACTGAAACAATTATTCTGAGCAAAGAATAAGAGCCTCATTATGGATAGCCTTCAATTGATTAGTATTTTAATGTTTTTTATATGAGACAAACCATTAGTTTTGATTCAAAGAGAGAATTAAAATCGTTTCATACAATAGTCACGAAATTCTAACTTTTATCGCAAATTCAAAATTATATTAAAATTTTCGCTAAAATGAGTTTATTTCTCGAATTAAGTCATAAATACATTTACTCTATTGAAGGGAATAATCGATTCACTTATTAAAAGAAAAAACTAATAATCAATAAATTAAAATAAAATTATTTGTGAAATGAGTCAAACATTCAGTGATTAATCATATTTATTGACAATAGAGATGATTACGAAAAGAACCAAATTATTCTGAGTGGTCATAGACTCTCAATGATATCACTTATCATAATTATATTGATACTGTATTAATATAATTGTCAAGGTGAAGTATAAATGCAAATTCATCAAGCTTGTTTGTTCAGTTTAAGGTCATTTATTTGTATCGCAAATTATAATTACAAAAACCAAAGAAAATAAAACTAAAGTATCGGAAAAATACCAAAAGTGATATTTAAGAGGACCTAAAACTCAATGCAAACAATATTTTCTCTCTTTTAGTTATTTTTGTTATAATTGTCGCTAAAATCAATTCAAATGAATTTTTTTCCATTCAATTGATTGACAAAAAAAATATTGAAAACTCAATAAATGTTTGCATTGAAGGCAAACAAATAATAATCAAATACTGAAATATCCGATTGAATCGGAAGGATATCCAAATAGTAATAGCAATGAGCGATAGTTATCGTCAAAAGGGTTAAACAAGTTTTGTCTGGATTTGCAGTTTAATTGAACAAAAAATAAAATGAAAGTTTGTATCGAAAGCGTTATAACCGAGACTCTAATGCATTGCATATGAGAACTGTCATAAAGAAAAATACCATTCATTGCAAGCTTTGCTCATCTCTTAGGCCTTTGTGTCAAACTATTTGCTTTCTCACAGTATTTCCCAATAAATAAATGTCTCATCTTTTCTATTAATCAACAAAAGGTTTTATTCAGAAAAATAGGAAAAATCACTAAATATTTATATTTATTAACAAATAAAAGATATAAGAGATTTACAAATAAAAAGAAGAGAATCCTATTATATAACAGGTCTGACATTGCATTTATGTAAGGGTATAAATGTCTGTCCGGCAATCTATTACTTCCCCCATAGCTCTCAGTATAAACAGTGGTGACTATAGATCATAAAGTATATTACATAGGAAAGGATGGAAGCCATCCCCAAATCAGAGGCAAATATTAAATAACATTTGAAAGTTAACATTCATGTCATATGAAAAGCGTAACGCTTTCTATGAACAGAGGGGAGAGAGAGTGCATAACTCCTCCCCTGCTGTAAATGCCAGACAATAGTGTTGAGGCCATCTTTAAGCTTAAGCCTATGGAGCGGTTATGATAGGGGAGAGACTCATAGACTGAGCCATCATATAATCGCTTATATAACTAAATTTTGTCACTCAATATATAAATGAAAACTAACAAATCGAGAGCACAAATGAGAGAAACACTTCTTACAATCCATATTAAAAGTGATTTGAATAGATATCCCATTCAAAAGATGACATTTTTCATTCATAGTTTCAAATTTAAAAATTCAAATATAAAACTTACCATAGTTTTGGTGGCCATACTTTTGCTGTTCTGTCACTGCAAACGAAACGACTGCACAAAACCCAAAACCTGTTCTCATAGGCTCTCAATCGAGAGACAACACAAAGCGATTCAATGGGGAGACAGAGGGAGGGATAGAGAGAGAGTATGTGTATGTCTGTGAGAGAGAACCAAACTGTGAGCCCAAACATATACACGTACACAGTCTATTACAACGCCATCCCTTGATTATAGCACAACATTAAATGGTTATTACGTCACAACACAAGTATTGAACTTTAAGTTAAAATTTAATCAGTTTTTAGTTAAACTTTTTATCTCAAACTCTTTTATTATATCATCAAAATTTTACATTAATTTAAGCTTATTTAACGAAACTACAACTTTTGAGCATGCTCATATCATTGACAAGTTCTGCTAATACTCAAAACAAATCAGTTATTGTTCAAATATTTTTTTTAGATTTGACAAGCTCATTAATAGATCACATACTAATGTAGTGCTCCCTTTAGAACATTTCAATTTTACCCATTGCAAATTTGGAGGGCATATAATTTGTTAATAGTGAGCCCTTCCCTTTCCTAAAAATAGTTGCTATGGCCCTAGGACACACTAGCATCAGTTTCGAATGGTTCATTATAGGGAATTGTTGCACCAAGGAAAAATCGCTTACTACACAAAAAAGAGTTAAATACATCAAAGTTGTAATTAAATCTTAATGATGGATAAGATTGTTAAATGTTTTTGCTTGTTTATTCTTGGAATTAAAACACACTTACTTTACTTCACAAGAAGTAACGTTGTTTATGAAGTCATGTGTGAAGTGAATGCATTGAATGCTTCATTTGAATTAAAATTGTTATAAGAATTAGTTATAAGAAGTTAATGATGTGATGAAAGAGTGTTGACTACAACTATATTGAAATGATTTGATTGGTTGTAAAGACACACAAAACTTCATTAAAAGCAAAAACTGTTTTCAATGAGTGGACATACATTAGTGCAGACAAACCTAAATCAGAATATAATTTTGATATAATTTGAGTGTACTTTTCGACCATCTTTTCTCTGATTTCAACTATTTTAAGAAATAGTGTTTTTATTGCAACTTGCAAGGTACTATTTTCTATTTGCTTAATTTTTTGTCAAAATTCTTGGTATTAATTAGTTTTTGGGACAAAATCTAATATTTTTTAAAAATTAATTTCCATTGAAATGCGATTTAAATTTAATTTTTAATCACTTAATCAGATATAAATCGGTGCCGGAGTTTAAAGTCTCGAATGTCTAGTATTCCGTTCACGTCTTTCAGTGCCGTCAAAGTGCACGAGACTATAAAAAAGCAAAGGAATGGCCAAAAGAACTTCGGATCGACTCAACCGAAAGATATTTCTGGCAATAAATGTAAAATAATTGAATTGACTTCAATGAATGTGATGGGCATTACCATAACGGCACACCATATTTTTGAACAGATTAAATTTGACTAGGTAGAGTCAGACCAATTGTATGTTCAGAACTTTTGGCTAAACCGGATAGTACTAGTTCTAATAAGTTTTGGTAAACAAATTGAGCTCAGCATATACTACATACAGCTCAGCATATACTGCATAAAGCACACCACATACTAAGCCATCACATTCTTTGAAGAAATATTGAATTTTGTGAAACATATGACTAAATTAAAACCTGGAAACAGATTCGGAGCGAACCCCCAGTAACTACAACTCCAAGTTTATGAACAGTGTTTGGGGTCTTTACAATCGATATGCACCGCAAGCCTTCCAAAAGAACGAAGAACTCAAACACTCAAAAGTTTAGATGAGACGACCTGTGGTGTGACCACTGGTGTCACCGTCTCATCCGATTATACATTAATTCAATTTATTCTGTTTTAATGCAAATCCAATAAAACTCTTTTATTCGAAAACACTTTGAATTAATCTTTAATTAATATAAATGTCTAAAAAGACAAGTTTCGGGTTCACAGAATATCCTGGGATAACACTCATTAATTACTTCAAATCGGTTTCTAAGGGAACCTCATTGGCTCAGGTAACTCATAAATATGTTTATCTGATTATAGAAAGGCTTTAAATTTTAAATTAAGAGATATTAAAAACAAATTTATGAATAATTTATAAAAATCAAGGATAAAGTGGAGGGAAGTCTTTCCATACAATTTTGCCCTCTAAGAAGAATGCTTCGGTTCCAATCGTTTGTAAATGTTCCAGCTATCAAAATAAAATTTCAAGGAAAGGGATGATGAAATGTGAACCAATTATTTTTGGGAAAACATGTTATTTTCATTGGAATCCCCCAATCGATAAATTGTCTTATTTTTAATTTTAAAATTCGGAATAACTTTTAACTGCGTGTCAATATATCCTAGATTAGATATTGAAAAACATTTCTAGACTAATAAAAGGGTTGAACAAACGGCAGATTTTCGGAAAAAGTCCTGAGTATGAGATTTGGATCCAAAAATTTTTAAAAAATCAAAGGCTCGAAGATTTGCCAGGGAGTGGCCAAATGGAACTGATGCAGCTATTTTTAAGGCATTTCATTATTTAGATCTAAACTGATTTAAACTATATTTAAAACAATTTGAATTAAATTTACCCTAAATTATAAACAAAGAAGTGCCGCAAAAAAAAAGATTTCATTTCTATATCTAACTCTGAGTTTCGATAACAATAAATGGGACCGAAGTCTTCCCTGTGTTGGCTTATTCTCAGATATTGAATGTGCAAACCATTTAATAAGGTTTGTAATGAGATAAAAGAAAACACAACTGAAATATGTCTTTCATGCAGTTTAACCAAATATTTGCGATACAATTGTCTTATAAATAATTAAATACCAATTTGTGGAAAATTTAAATTAAATTAAATTTAGTCGAACTCACATTTAAAGAGCTTTTTTGTATTAAAAATGATCAGAAAACATAAGAAAAACTATCCTTCTCATATTTTCCACAATTATTTTGAAAATGTTTGTTTAAATTAATTGAATTTTTAACTGAATTGATAACAATTTAGTCCCAATTTTATGAAAGACTCGATTATCTCAACTCAAGGCTAAACTGAAAAAAATGAAAGTTTTAAAGTCAAAGACTCGACTAACCCTGATAATGACAATGATCAATTTGAGAGATTCTAAGGAAGACTTGTAATTGAATATTAATTAATTAATTAAACTTTTTTTACTAAAATTGAGTTCTATAGTTTACCTGGGTTCTTATATAAGAAACCATTGTCTCAATAGATTGTGGATCAACCTCTTCAAACAAATATAGAGATCTCCAAATGGCCGCCGACAGAGTCTTGTCATCCGTAAAATAGCCCTTAAATTAAACAATAAATTATTGTAAAAAAGTTATCTTTTTTAAAGTTGAGAAATGGTTATGAATTTGATTAATTCGATTAAAACGTTTAACTCGTTTTGCTTTAAATCTTAAAATTTATTATAGATATAGAGATTAAAAAAATGGGTATAAAAAATAGAAAAAAGCTGTCAATTACTTCATCGAAGGCGAAGATAGCAGCTTGGAACTGTTGTAATAGATCTTCCAGTGCCTGGCGCTGCACTTTTGGTGGTAAGTGCTTTTTACACAAATTAATTAATATGAAAATCATGTAATAAATGAGAAATGTATGGGAAATACCGTCAACTTTTTGAAACGATTTTGACAGTCGTCCCACATTCGTCCAACAATTTGATTTCGCATCACTCGTCCCTCTTTGCCCTCAGACATAGCTCTAGTCATACACATCCTTTTGATTGATTGATAGATAGTTTTGGAAATTAATTCAATTAATTATATCAAACGTTTGGTTTTAAAAATGTTTTGTCCAATGATTGCAATTAAAACCTGAAAACAATAAATTAAAACATACCAGACATGGATCTCAGTGACCAAAAACCAGGACAGAAAAGTGTCAGGCAGATTTAAAACTGATATAGAAATTGACATTTAATGAGATGATATCAAAACCAGTAAATGATTTTACATTTGAAGAACTTTTCGATATCAATGGCATCAGTACACGACTCATACACAAAAATACTGGTGTTTTTCAACCTCTGAGCAATCGATTTAATTAATTAAACTAATAATTAATATGAAATTTTAATTACATATTTGGGAACTGATGTATAACCGAAATATCGGCGAATTTTATAAATAAATCCGTCCATATAGTCGAAAGACGTGTAGTTTTCAATACCTTTCTATTCAAGTGATTTTAAATTCAGTCATTTTTT
>JAQFZI010000408.1:0-16653 GCA_034695605.1 Eupelops occultus | reverse complement strand
ATTTGGTTCCTATTTTCAGGACTTCAGCCAAATGGGGTTACAAACAGCCTAATGGGCTCTTAGAAGACGTTTTGAGGTATGTTTGGGTCTAAATGGGCCTTCAGTTCATTTGGTTTGAATGGCCTAAAAGGCTTTCAGTTGAAAGAATCGGATGGTCTCAAAAGGACCTTTTGTTCAGTATTGATGGAACAGTGCCTAAACGGGTACAAAGTTTTGACTCTTTCGAGAGGATCCTCCATTTGGTACCTGTTTACAGGAGTCAGCCACTTGGGGTTACAAACAGCCCAATGGGTTCTTGCAATTGGTTCGTATGGTCTGAACGGGCCTTTCAGTTGGTTAGTATCGACGCCATAATCGGCTTTTAGAAAAACAATTTATATGGGATGGGATCGGAGGGCATAAAAGAGTGAGTGTCGGCATAAACTAATGATTGAATCAAAAGTGAGACATAGTTTTCGCGCCAACTCTGCGGAGCACTGAAAGTGAAGTCTAAGTTTCCTCATTTGATGTATTGAAGAGAAAGGAACGTCGTATTAACACCGGTCTGTGTGGAGTTGTAGTCTAAGAACATCAACACAGAATAAAGACTCAACTCATATGATTCAAGTCCGCCCTCTAGACCGCCAACTAGAGCTGAATCCGAAGCAGACCATAAAATGGTGTTTTGCGACTTTGCGTGTCTTCTGCTGAATATCCGCCAAATCCGCCACAAATAGTCCGCAACAGCAGTGAAGGCTCTTTCCATCAGAGTTCTGAGTAACGGAGGTCTCAAATGGGGGACATTCTTCACTTTTGGTGATGGTTTTAGGAATGTTATGATTAGTTTATGTAAAGCCGACACTCCCTCACATTTTTATTTTGTAAATAAAATTTCGTTAATACTTTTTCAATTGTTTTCTTTTTATTCAATTTATAATCAAAAAGTCAAAAAACAAATATTTAAAATTTAAATCCTTGAATATTAAGTGAAGTTCCACTAATGGTTTGAATTCCACCCCCATCTGCTATAAAGTTATTTCCAGTAATCCAGGAACATTTCTCAGATGCCAAGAATAATATTGCATTTGCGATATCTATTGGCTCTCCAACTCTTTTAAGAGGGTATACTCTTTCGCAAAAATTATATAATTGCTCAGCCATTTTAGTGTCCAAACCCTGTGCGTTTAAATTATTAGTGCGAACAAGACCTGGACTTTAGATCAGATTTTCATTTAGTATTTTAAGTAAAATATTAATTGTATGAATACCTGACAACATTTACGCGAATACCTTTTAAGCCCAATTCCAAGGCAGAACATTTTGTGAACATATCCAGTCCACATTTAACCGTACTATAGACTCCAGTATATGCCGTCTAATTGATAATAATTTATATTCTATTAATTGTTTATTTTTTCTATTAATTAAATTTTCTATTAGTTTATAACTTTGACTTAAAAATAAATAACTTCAAGCAGTGATGCACAAGGTATTATAGCCCTAAATACCCCTTCCTATTTTTTGGTCATGAGATGCCCCCTCTCTTAGTTTATGTTCAAAACTACTCCCAGAAAAATTTGAAAGTTTAACATTACGTCTATACAATGTGTGGACAAAAACTCGGTCTTAAAGGTTTGAATATGAAACCCCTTTATTTTCAAAATTTCAAGATACCCTTAATTTCGAGATTTGCCCATCACTGACTTACAGGTTTACTTCCCATCATACTCGATATGTTTACAATATTTCCTTTAGTTTTCTCCAAATGTTTGACCGAAAGATGAGTCAAATGAATGACTGAACGCAAATTGGTTCGGATATTACTATCAAACATCTCTAATATATTGTGATCTTCAATAGAATTAAAGAGACTGAATCCGGCGTTGTTTACCAAAACATCAAGTCTTCCGAAGGCATTAATAGTTGATTCTATGAGTCGCTTACAGTCCTCTTCATTACTGACATCTCCGACTATCTCTAAGGGTTTCAGTCCTTTTGGTGAGAATTTCCAACATTTTTCCAACACTTCAGACAACTTCTCAGCATTACGTCCTGTTATAACCACCTGTGCTCCTGCTCTTGAAAACTCTTGAGCAGTGACCGCTCCGATACCAGAACTGGAACCGGTGATTAAAACAACTTTTCCAACAAATTCTTTATTTTCCGACATTTTATTTCTGATATTCAAAATTAAATCAATTTTTAAAAGAAATAATCCAAATGAAGAACATATGGTTTTCCTTAGAAATTATATTGAATTATAGATGAAGTCCACTAATATCAAGGTTTTAAATAATATTAAATTAGATTTCCATAATTCTGGGCGCTAAATTGAATTTTCGAAATTTCATTTACCCCTTCCACTAAATTAGATCATATTATATAGAAGTTAACCTTTTCTGTAAATGAGCAATTTGCAAATGCAATTACCTTGGAAACAATCATATTTGTTTGTTAAAACTTGACCAAAACAATTTTGTGGCAGACGGAGGTCATCTACTCAGTTAAAGTATGTTTACGACTCTGGCTAATTGAACATGATCGAAGACTAAGATCTTAGTATCAATGAAATTAAATGTATTATTTATTTATTTATTGTATAAATAGAGCACTTAATTCCATATTTGAACTCAAAGTATTAAATTAGTTAACGTACCCATCAACTAATTATATAAGAATAGTCATAATTTATGACTCATAATACTCCAAGGTTAAACATAAAACAAAGTCTTTGTCTGTATACCATTAAAAATATATACAGCTTTAAAAAAGATCAAGAACTTTTATTCAGTTAAGCACCTGTTCAAATTAAATAATTCAAGTAATGAAAAGAGTAATGGTTTGCATTACAAATTAGTTTTCATTGAATAATAGCAAGCTGAATCAATTTTATACCTATTTGTAAAGTTTTGCTAATTGTTCTGCAATATTATGTAAATTGAGTATAAAATCCTTGAAAATTGCATTTAAAGGATGAGTTGTGTATTTGAATAATAGAATTCAGAGTATTATTAAAACTCTTTTCATTGAATTGTTTTTTTGTGAATAATTGAAATAAAATGTCAGATAATAGAGATTTCAATGACAAAGTTGTTCTGATCACTGGGTCCAGTTCTGGTATCGGAGCGGCCACTGCCGAAGAATTCGCGAGAGCAGGAGCTCAGGTGGTAATAACTGGACGTAATGTTGAGAAATTGGGTGAAGTGGCAGAAAAATGTTTCAAAGCCTCACTTAAAGGACTAAAACCTCTTAAAGTGGTGGCAGATATTACTAATGAAGAAGACTGTCAACGAATTATTGATTCAACGATTCAAAATTTCGGTAGACTCGATATTTTGGTCAACAGTGCTGGGATGCCCACTCACTCATCTGTTGAGGATCCGTCAATTTTGAAAACCTTTGATTTATCAATGAAAACTAATTTGCGTTCAATCATTCATTTGACTCATCTTTCGGTCAAACATTTGGAGAAAACTAAAGGAAATATTGTAAATGTTTCGAGTATTCTTAGCATAAAACCAGTAAGTTCAAACTAGTTCATTCAATATCATTTAGAAAATTGTTTTTCAATCACAATTATTCTATGATTTATTACCTTACATATTATGAAATGATTATCATTGTTTAGTTTAACTTAAATATAAATATTTAGCATGCTAAAGCTGGCATCAGTTGTGTGATCAAAAGTGCACTGGATATGTTCACCAAATGTGCTGCTCTCGAATTAGGAGCCAAAGGAATCCGTGTCAATGCTGTCAAGTATGTTTTGATCTTGTCAATTTTTATTAATAATTTTTAATGGTTTTTAATGATAAATAATATTTTATATGCAGTCCTGCTTTGGTGCGGACTAATTTCGGACTGGCTATGGGTTTGACTCAGGCCAGTTACGATGCCTGGCTTAGTAAAAGAGACAAAGACTATCCATTGGGAAGGGTTGGACAGCCAATAGATATAGCAAATGCTATTCTATTTCTGGCATCTGATAAATGTGCCTGGATCACTGGCACCAATTTCCTGGCAGATGGCGGCCGTCTATTGAATATGTAATGAGAAGTTTATCTACATTTATATACATTATGTATCAATTTTTCTAAACTTATATTTGGATTCAATTAATAATAAAATGATTAAAAATTTTCTAATCAAGAAATCATTTTTGTTTATTACTTATATTTGTTTTACAAAAAAAAAACTAAAGTTTTCGATAAAATTTTAGACAACAGTTATATAAAAACGATATATAAAAATAATATTGAGTTTCTCTAATAAAAGACCTTTATTCAGAATATTTAACTAGTTATTCATTAAAATAAATAAATTTATGGTACAATTAAAATCATATTCAAAGTTCAATTTTTGGGAAGTCTTTCATATCTGGTATTGCTTGATCTGGGTGCTCATTTGGTGAACCTGGAAATTGTTCTGGAAATTGTGGTTGTTCGAATTTCATATCTTCAAAATTATTTTCCTCCATATCTGGAAAATGTCCGGGTGGCTTTTCATTCTTGATATCTTCCAAAGTCTTTTCTGGTCTTTTCCATGCTTTGAGATCCAGGTTATGCCAGTCTACATCGTCTGGTAAACCCAAGGTGTCATACTTCCAAGGGTTTTCCTTCATATCTTTTTCAACCTCTGCCGTCAAATCTACATAATTTGCGAAGTCTGGCCTAGGTCCTAGGTCAAGTGATTTGACACACAAAAGCAAACTAAAGATAGATATAAGACCAAGCAACATTTTATTTAATTTTTCAATTATAAGGTTTCGAGACTTTTATAAATTATTAATGAATTTTCAAAATATCTGGATATTTATTGAGTTAGTGAAATGTGCTGTCTTGTGTTGATTGGCTGTGTAAGGCACATACATCTGTTTTATCAGTGTATCAGGGTCATTTAACTCATCATTAATGAAAATTGAAAAAATGTTTTATACAATACAAGTGTTATTATAGCACTAATTACTTTTGGTTATGATTATTTTCACCTTTTTGTATCCTTTATAGCTTTTCTGTGTGCTCATGCACATCCCTGTGTTGTTTTTAAGTGAAATAATTATCGGTTATTTTAAAATTCAAATCGATTGAAAACTAATAAAAATGTGATTTGTTTTATGATTATATTATCGTTAAAACAGTTGTTAAACAGTTTATAATGATTTTGGTTTCGCAACAAAGTTATTGATTATATAATTAGCAGACGTTTACTATCAAAAACCTATTCCTCCTCTTTCTAATTTGATCTAGCATTTCCTCAAATTTTATAAAATATGCTGGTAGTATTCTTGGTTAAACTTATTAAATTAAAAAATTATTCTTGATTAAAGTAAAGTGTTAATATAAATTGCTTTTATTTCCATTTTTTTTACAAATATTTTATTATATGTTTTTTTAGACAAATTAATGCCTGTTTTGGGATTCATTTATTTAATGTCTATTCTCTTAACGATTCTTAACCCTTATTAAGACTCCAGTCCTTAATGAGAGGCCGGAGTCTTCTGAATCACTCATTTTCGGAGCCATTTCTCCATTAATGCGGAAAATTGTTTCAACAAATTATGATTATTCTGTTCATAAGGATGAGAATCCCTCTTATTATAAAACAAGAATATTTTCAAATCTATTCTGATTTAAGCCATTATTATCTCCGAAAATAGTGCTGTACTTAGAAAAAGGCATTACTCTCATTCTGTGCTCTTTAGTGGTGAACCCATTTGCTTCGCGACAATAGACATGGATTAATGATATTATTATTATTATTATTATATTTTGGATTTAATGTCTTAGTTGTGTCTCAACTTTGAATATAATTTAGGCCTCAAATTGATGGCTGATATACCAATTATAGTCTGGGATCCAGACTTTGGATGTAAGTCCAATACGTTTCCATAGAAACAGAGATTAATTTGATGTTCATTTAAACTAAAAGCAATTTTGGACTTAATATGTTTTTCTTCTTTTCCTTTTAATTAACAAATCGGTGTCTTTCTTGAAAAAATTTAATGGATCCTAAATCTTAACAATGCTTCAAAAAAATGAACTTGAATAAAAATAAACTGATGGGAAAATTTTGTTAGAATTTACTTCTATTAGAAATTAATAAAAGTAATCTTGTTAGGTTAAATTAAATTAGTTTTAAATTAATAATTCATTTAATCAAGAATTATATGGAGTAAATAATTTGGGACAGAATGAGAATAGGGTCAAAATGCATGAAATTCTAGTGAAAGGCAGAGCTGAGTGCAAGGCTTTAGACAACAATTGTGATGAATAACAAAATTGATGTCTTATGTCATAAAAATACTTTAATATAAGTATCGAATGCAGTACTGAATGAAAAGATAAATACAGTCTCTGTTTCTCAACAACAATATCATTGAATATTCTGTTTTAGGCCACTGTATATTAGGGAAGATGTAGTGGTCGTGCAGTTCACTAAACTATACTTGCATTACATACAAAAATGAATAAAATGACGACAAATTATATGTCGTGTTTACAAATAAAATGATAGATCAATCAAAAAATATATCAGAAATAAAATGATTACTTCTTCGATCAATAGTTATTCAATTTACTTTTAAATATTTCATAAATTTAAGCTTGCACATAAGTTTTTCGACCTATTTAATTATTGTCTTTTAAAGGAAAAAATTTTATAACTAAGAATTATTTAAAATAGGGTTTTATTCAAACTAATCTGGCTTTTCATTAACTTTGTTTGGAATGAGTGATAAATGAACAAGGAAATTTGCAAAAGTTATCAATGATTTATTAAGTATATTATATTTTTATTTTTATTAATACAATTGCAATAATAGCTGTTAAGCCTTGAAATGCAATCATTATTTGATATGTTATCTAAAAACTATTTTTATTATATATTTTTATTAAATACATATATGTATTGAAATATATATCTATATCTACTATATGTCAATGAATATGTTTGTACTGTTCATTATTGAGACTTAAATCTCTGATAAGTTATCGTTTGAAGTGTTTTCATTAAAAATAATTTAATTGCTCTTATTTTTCTTTGATTAATAATTTTTCAACTTAAATTTAACCTGAACAATTGTTTTATTAATATAAAATGCCGATCGATATATACTTGATCAAATTTAGTCCTCCCTGTCGGGCTGTGCTTATGACAGCCAAGGAGTTGAACATCAATTTGAATGTCAAAACTATTGATTTGAGTGAAGGACAGCACTTGAATGAAGACTACTTGAAAGTAAGTGCAATTTCCCTTACTCAAATATCAAAATTTAAATATGAAAGCTCAAACCAATTAAATTTATCAATAAGATTAACCCCCAACATACTGTGCCATCAATAGATGATGATGGGTTTATTTTATGGGAAAGTAGAGCCATAATGCAATACCTATGCAATCAATATGCACCGGACAGTCCTCTTTACCCAAAGGAACCTAAACAGAGAGCACTGGTGGATCGTTGGCTAAATTTCGATATAAGTCTATTCGATCGGATGAAAGAAGCAATTGTATAAACAATTTAATTGAACATGATCAATTGTTAATTTGCACACTTTTTTAAAAGGCAAAACCATACTTTACCGGAAGAGCCGCCACTGAACAAGAATCAAAATCACTGAGCGATAGTCTTAAGCTGTTGGAGCAACTAATCGGAAATAAGACGTATTTAGTGAATAATAATTTGACTATTGCTGATCTGTCGGTGTTGGCCACCACTTCGGGACTGTTCCGATCAGATTATGACTTAACAGAGTTTCCAAATTATAAGAGATGGGCCACAAATTTGATGTCTTCTCTGCCATATTTTGCTGAGATCAACAATTTTGAACAGGAAGAAATAATGGCCTTCTTTGGCAAAATGAAAGCCTTTATCGCCAAAAATAGATCTGGCACAAACTTTTAGATCAAAATGAAATAATTAATTATTTAATTTGAATTAATTTCAGTTTTCAAAAGTGTATTAAATTAAAAATTTTAATTTAAACTCAAATGATTTACATATAATTTCCTCTATGAACCCATGATAAGGTGTATCTAGATCAACGTTTTCTGAAATATACTGAAATATATACAGTTATAAAGGATTTCCCAAATAATAAGAGGTTTAATAAATAAATCTTTGAATATTCAAATCAATAAATAAAAAATCTTGTGATTGAATTAACTTTTTATGTTTAATCTTAATTTAATTCAATAAATGATTTCCTCATAAAAATTACCTCAATTATCTAATATCAGATGGTAATAATCAAGGTAGTAGTATTTCCTTTTCTTAAAAAAAATAATATACTTAATTTGGACAGTTACCAAGGTTACTCTATAGACATTTTCTTTGAGTTTTAATAGCTAATATTTGTTTTATTGCAAAATTTTGACAAGAACAAATAATATTCTTAGAACATAAGCATAGAATAATTTGAATAGATGACAATTTGAGATAAAATGAGTATCTGATATCACAGTAAAAAGACCAAGAAATCACTTCGGCTACTAATTTGAACAAGAAGGAATTAAAGCCTAAAATTATTATTCAGATTCTAAAACATGTACTTCAAACTAATAGATATACAGGGTGAAATAAACTAAACTTAAACTAAATCAATAGTGAAATAATTTTGATTTAATTAAAAGCAATTATTATAATTTGAAAAAATGGTTAGTTTGACGATATGTCTGGCCTTCAATTAAAGCTATTTAAATGAAAATTTGTTACAAAAATTAACTATTTTTTAAACCACAACCAAATAATTACAAACACTAATTAATCTTAAGTTTTTAAAAATGCCCTCTTCTTCTAAAATCAATTTGTATGCTTCAAAGTACAGTCCTCCCTGTCAGGCAGTGCTCATCATAGCTAAGGCGCTCGATGTTGAATTAAATATGAAGGTGGTCGATTTGACCGCTGGAGAACACTTGTCAGAAGATTATTTAAAGGTAAGTGTTGAGAAAATTGACAAGATTATTTTTCTTAAAACAAACACGCTCATGAAATTTTGGAAACAGATCAACCCAGCTCATAAAGTTCCATCGATAGAAGACAACGGGTTTATTCTGACCGAAAGCCGAGCAATAATGCGATATTTGTGCAACATGTATGCCCCCGAAAGTGATCTCTATCCGAAAGATGCAAAACAAAGGGCAACCATCGACCAAATTCTTGACTTCGATAACGAATTGTTTAATATCGTGAAAGAGGCCATTGTATTCATTTTATTTATAATAACTATTAGAGTAACTAGATCAATTATTTTTCTTTTAAAGGCCAAACCTCTGTTTGGATTTGGTTCTAATGAAGAGAAAATGGAATTATTGAAAGAGAATTTGAAAATTTTGAATCAAATTATTGGCGATAAGAAGTACTTTGTGGCCGACCACTTGACTATTGCCGACGTGTCAGTGTTGGCCACCACTCATATGCTCCCCAATTTAGGACCAGACTTAGAGGATTATCCTAACTTTAAGCAATGGTTGACTTCAATGACATCAGAGATGTCTTTTTACAAAGAGTTTTGTGATATAGATATGCAAGAAATGATGAATTTCATTAAAGGTATGCAAGCTCTTTTTAATACTATTAAGGCAAATTGTGAAGAATAAACAGAATACTACCGGACCGGACAGTTTATAATGAAGAAGTGCAATATCAATTGTAAAATATCCTGGGGAAATCCAAATTCTAAATTTAGATTTTAGTTTATTAAAAACTTATTTACTTTAAAAAATTAATTTTTGTATATTTTTAACAAAAGTTATCTGTTTTTTAATCAAAAGTTTCATTAATTTTATTAATTTATTTATATTTCGTAATAAACTTCATTTCAATCTTTTTAAACACAAATAATTTTATTTTAAATTCAAATTGAATTGAATGAAAATGCCTTTATTTAAAAAGTTACCAGATTAGACAAAGTGACTCCTTGTTATTATTATAAAACTACATGTGTGAAAATGTCTAAAAATAACTTAAAAGAAACTTTAACCGTTTTCATATCAAAATAAATTAAGCATGGTGAAGTTTTTCTAAAAAATTAATTATTTTCTCCTAGTTAACCTCATAGGGACCTAGAAGTCCCTATAACTCTGAAGGGTCGGAAAGGTTGACAATACTTTAAGCTAAAAATATTTAAAAACTTAATATAGAAAGTAAAAGTTGCTAATTCAAATGAAATTGATATTGTTGAACAAATTAAATAAAATTATAAATAAACTAGCAACAATATTTAAAAGCTCATTAGCGCAAGGGGAACTTTGCACTCAATAAATCACAGCAGATGTTTGTCATTGAAATTGAACTACCTTGACTGTCTAATAGTGTGATGAACTTAAACTGTAAACAGGGATTACCAATTATTTTTTGATTAGTTATCTGTATGTCCTAAGCATTGGTACTTTTCCTTCGAATGAAAAAAGGTACAAGTATAAATAATTTGAGAGATATTAAAATTGAAAGAAGCTTCCAATGAAATTAACTTTAATGTATAAAATTAAACAGGATAACATACACTTTCAAAAATTGTAATCCAATTAATCGAAATAAATATTAAATGTTTGTGCTTAAAATTAATTAAAGCTGATAGATAATTATCAGTCAAAACTTGCATGATGACATTCATGTCCTTGAAAACGAGTTTTGATTATGTCTTTTATCCATTTATTAAATTATATTTTGTTTAGTCTTTGAAAAACAAATTATTTGATCCATCATTTGAGTGAATAAGTTTTAGAGAGAAGTGTTATTCCCAACAAAATGCCCACAAAAATCAATTTGTATGCTATTAAGTATAGCCCTCCCTGTCAGGCTGTGCTCATGACAGCCAAAGAGTTAAATATTGAATTAAATATGATAAAGATTGATTTGGCTGATGGACAACACCTGGCAGAAAATTACTTGAAGGTAACAAAATAATATTTCTAAAATTATCTTGATCAAAACCTTTTCGATTGAACATGATTACATTTAATTAGATTAACCCGGCGCATACAGTTCCCTCAATCGAAGACAATGGCTTTATTCTTACCGAAAGTCGAGCAATAATGAGATATCTATGCAATAGTTACGCACCGGACAGTCCTCTCTATCCAAAGGACGTCAAACAAAAAGCGCTCGTCGATCAATGGCTTGACTTCGATAATGTTCTCTTCAATATAATGAGAGACGCCATTGTAATGAAGTTATTATTGCTAATAGGCCATGCTCAAATTTATTTTATTTTTAAGGCTCGACCCCTCTTTGGATTTCCAGCGAATGACTTTAAAATGGATTCATTGAAAGAGAATTTGGGAATTTTGGACAAAGCTATTGGCGATAAGAAGTACTTTGTGGCCGACCACCTGACTATTGCCGACGTGTCAGTGTTGGCCACAACTCATATGCTTTCCAATTTAGGAATTGATTTTGAGATTTATCCTAATTTAAAGCGATGGATGAATGGTCTGAAGGCAGAGCTTATCTCTTATTCTGAGTTCTGTGAGTTTCCTAAAGAAGAAACAATGGCTTACATGAAAAGATTGAAAGAGTTTTTCGCTCGAATGAGGGACCAAGCTCATCAATAATTTTTCACATTTCAAAATGTGATAGTTGTCATTGGGTTAAATAAAAATGATTAAACAAATTTCAATATTTTATTCTGAATACTTATCTCTATCAAACTTAAATACCATGATAATAAATATTTTAATTTTAAGATAATTAATATAATATTCGAAAAATGCAATTTCAAAATTAACGCCATTTAAATGTCTGTTACTAACAATTACATAATCTTTGTACTAAAAGACCTTCAACATATTCGATAACAAAATAATAAAATGTTTATAAAAGTTGTGGTATTGTTCAGAAGCTATTCATTGATTGCGGAAAGCCTTCAAAATTGGTTTATTAACTTAACTCAAAGTTTTGCAATTATTTGTAAAAAAATGCCAATTGATATCTATATGATGAAGTTGAGCGCCCCGTGCAGGGCAGTGCTCATGACAGCCAGACAGATCAACATTGATTTGAACGAGAAGAATGTTGACCTTCTTCAAGGGGAACAATTAAAGCCTGAGTATCTTAAGGTAACTAATTTTCAATTTTGATTGCTAATTAAAGTTCAATTATTGAAAAACAGCTCAACCCTAATCATGTTGTGCCAACGATTGTGGATAATGGCTTCATTTTATGGGAAAGTCGAGTTATTATGCAATACTTGTGCAACAAATATGCACCTGACAGCCCACTCTATCCTAAGGACCCACAGAAAAGAGCAATAGTAGAACGACTTCTTTACTTTGATCTGTCTCTGTCGGCGTCGCAAAAGGGAGTTGCTGTAAGTCATTAAATTTATTCTGTGCCGCAATATTTATTTTCCTATAAAAGAACGCAAAAATGATGACCGGAACTGATTTGGCCGAAGACGACGAGAAAATAATTGCTTTCAAAAACAATTTGAAAACTTTGGATCAATTGTTGGCTAAAAACAAGTATTTAACGGGAAATCAGTTGACTATCGCAGACCTATCGGTGTTGGCCACCACTGTTATGTTGGATTTGGTCAAATATGATGTCACCGATTATCCCAACTACAAGCGTTGGAAGGCGGACCTCAAATCAGAACTGCCTTATTATGAAGAGATCAATCATTTTGAGGAAGGGTATCTCCAAGAAGTGATGCAGAAATATAAGGCCATGCTCATACAGAAAACCCAAAAACAATAAAATTGTTTTACAAATTTAATTTTTCATATAAAGTTAGAATCAACTATTGTAAAATTTGCAAGATCATTTTATTGTATTTGATTATAATTTGAAAATAAAAAATTCATTTTATATGTGACCAAGGTATATCATGTTTTTAAACTTTGCAATTACTTCAAAAGAATTCAATTTATACGAAAGAAATTCAAAAAAATTATTAATTTTTTAGAACACCTTGAGCATTACATTTTTCAACCGGAGATGACTCCGATTAAAATTGAATAACAGAAATATTTGAAATAAAAATATTCAAATTAATTTTGATTAATAGTTCTATGTTGAAAATAGAGAGAATTTAATTATTAATAATTGAGACGTCCTTCGAATGCCATGAATCACAACTTTATGTTTTTGACATTTAATGGGAAGTTATAGTGCAGTGAAGTGCAAATTCAAAGAGCATTTGAACAAACATTTTAATAATTACATTGAGTCCATCATATCTTCATAAGAGAGAGGTTTTACAGTTATCTCAAAAGCCTTGAAAATAGTTATTATAAAAGTTCTACTCTTTTATGGTTTGTTCGCAAACAGGTATTCAGTCGTAAAGGAAATCATTTCACTGTTATATTAATTTTACTGTTTTTTTGTGAAAATCTTATTTTTAAAGAATTTTTAAAGAATGACTATTGATATCTATTCGATTGGGTTGAGCCCCCCGTGTAGGGCAGTCCTAATGACAGCCAAAGAGCTCAACATTGATTTAAATGTTAAGAACACTGACCTTTCGGAAGGGGACCACTTGAAGCCAGAATTCTTAAAGGTAGTCAATAAATAATTAGCAAGGTTATTGTAATAATTAATTGGTTTTGTATTTAATAGATGAATCCAAGTCATACTGTGCCTACCATTGATGACAACGGATTTATTCTATGGGAAAGTCGTGCTATTATGCAATACTTGTGTAACAAATATGCACCGGACAGCACTCTTTACCCAAAAGAGCCAAAGAAGAGAGCAATTGTTGACCGTTGGCTTAACTTTGATGTATCTCTGGTATCTTCATCACGAGAGGCTCTTGTAAGCATTCAAATTTATTTAGTCTGTGCTTTAAATACTAACTTTTCCCTTAAAGTTCAGCAAAACTTTTATGGGTGTCGATCCTCCCGAAGACAAATTAAATGCATTCAAAAACAATTTGAAACTTGCAGATCAATTGATTGGTGAAAACAAATTCTTGACCGGCAATGAGTTGACTATTGCCGACCTATCAGTGTTGGCCTCCACTAGTCTTCTTGGTACTGATTTAGCCGAATTCGATCTGACCGATTACCCTAATTTCAATCGCTGGCTGTCGACACTCAGATCAGAACTGCCTTATTATAAAGAGATCAATCATATCGAGAAGGAATATGTGATGAATTATCTCAAGAAATATATGGCCCGACTCTCGCAAATGAAAGAAAATCAATAAATTCATCAAATTTTTATTAAATTATTTTTGAAAATTTGTTTCAAATATTAATGTAATTAACAAAGTGTTTAAGAATTAAATAAAATTGGTAATTTAATTTTGGTTGGACTCAACAAAATTTTTGTTTCACCCATTTTTATTCAAAGAATTACCTTGAAATTAAATTAGAGGAGTAAAAAATTTGCGCTTCTGTAATGATGGCTTGATTAATTGAAAACACCAACATATTTATAATATTTCCTTGATTGTCAATTATACTCTATTCTATGAAACGCCCATTTCCTTGAAAAACTTGTTATGACTGTGAGTGCATTCAATACAATTCTGGTGCAAAATGATGTTATACTTATAGATTGCATGAAGTGTTGTTCAATAGAAGTACAAAAAGTGCAGTTTTAATAAAACTAAAAATTCTGTTGAATTTTGAAAATCATTTCAATTTTGAATTACAATAAAGCAATAAAAATGACTATTGATTTATACTCATATCATGTCAGTTCCTTTTGTAGAGCAGTCCTCTGCACTTTCAAAGAGCTCGACATTGATTATAATCTGAAGAATATTAATTTGACTGAAAGTCAATAGTTTTCACCAGAATTTCTGAAGGTATGGCTTAAACTAAAGCTAATGAATGTACTTGCTTAATTTTAATTTAAATTTTATAGATCAACCCTACTCATCTGATACCCACAATTGTGGACGATGGCCTTATCCTATGGGAGAGCCGCGCTATTATGCAGTACTTGTGCAACCAATATGCACCTGACAGCACTCTTTACCCAAAAGATCCTGCAAAAAGAGCAATTGTGGACAGATGGCTCAATTTCGATATAGCCTTGCTCAATTCAACAAAGTTTGCGGTATTTTATTTTGCCAAAAATTAGGTAGTGATAATTTAACTTGCTAAATTAGATGATGAAACTATTTTTGGGTGTGGAGCCTACACAAGAAAATTTGGTGACTTTCAAAAATAATATGAAATTATTGGATCAACTAATTGGTGACAAAAAGTATCTGACTGGCGACCACTTGACTATTGCAGCCCTGAGTGTGTTGTCCAACACAATATTTCTTTTGAGCAGTGGCACCGATCTGGATGAATATCTCAATTTCAAGCGCTGGATAACTAAATTGCAAACTACGTTACCCTACTTCAATGAGATATTCATGTCGGCCTCCATGGATGACATACAGGACTTCATCGCTAAGTCTAAAGATTATTTTAAACGAAAATTTAATGAAATTTAAATTTTTAAATGAAAATATAAAAACCAATCATTAAAAGAAATATTTACTATTTTAATAAATGATAAGCAAATAATTCTAATATATTTATCAAATTGTCCATTTATTTATCACCAGGGTCAATGCTCAAGGTTATAATGATTAAACTATCATAAATTTTTGTGTTTACATAAGTCTGGAAGTGAGTCCTTCACAACAGTTTTGTTAGATATTAGTGTATTTCATAATAAATTTGGTTTTGATTTTTAAAATCATTCAATTAATTTATTTTAAAATTAACAAGAACATTTTGCAGAAAATGGTTATTGATATATATTCGTTCAAGTTAAGTGCTCCATGTAGAGCTGTTCATTTGACTGCCAAACAGATTGGCCTAGAACTCAATGTGAAAGAAATGAACACGGGTAAAAATGAACAGTATGACCCAGATTTTGTAAAGGCAAGTTTAATTTTATTTAAAATATACTTGTTACAAGTTTTTTTGTTTAATTTTCAGTTGAATCCAATTCATTCAATCCCTACAATAGTGGACAACGACTTTGTTTTGTGGGAAAGCAGAGCAATAATGCAATACCTGTGCAATAAATATGCGCCGAATGACACTCTCTATCCAATGGATCCCAAGAAGAGGGCGATAGTGGATCGTTGGCTCAATTTTGATGTATCACTTCGCACATCAATAAAACAGGGATTGGTAGGGATTTATAAATCAAATGATTGTTTATAATTAATATTTTAAATTTGATCAAGATGGTAAAAATGTTCTTGGACAGGGAACCAACCGAGGAAATGGCCGATGCATTGAAAAATAATCTCAAGTTCTTGAATGAGATGATCGGTAACAACAAGTATATAACGGGAGAGCATTTGACTATTGCTGACCTCACTATCTTGGCAAACACCTGGATAGTTATTATTGGTTTCTATAACCTGCAAGATTTACCAAACTTCAAGCGTTGGATAACTGATCTTGAAAAAGAATTGCCTTATTTTGAAGAAGTACTCAAATCTACTACAAAGAAAGAGTTTGATGAATGGGCACAGAATAAAGAATATTTGAAAAGAATGTTATATAGTAGTTAATAACTTCAATAATTATTAAATAAGCTACTAAGTCAATTTTTGAAAATAAATTGGGTTTATTAACACGTTTTTGCTAGTGTCAATTCAATTTTACATGTATTGGGTCTTTTGCATCCTTTTGAAACAAAAAGAAACTAGTTCAGTTTTTTTGTTATTTTAGAGAGAGAGAGAGAGAGAGAGAGAGAGAGAGAGAGAG
>JAQFZI010000407.1:0-16661 GCA_034695605.1 Eupelops occultus | reverse complement strand
CTCTAACCAAATGGACACAGATAACAATGTTGCAGTTGATTCGGAACCGATCTCTTCAGACACCATTAATAATCGGAATAATAATGCAATTGTCTCAACAACTCTCAGGAATTAACGCTATTTTTTACTACTCGACTAATATCTTCACTTCTGCCGGACTCAAAGAAGAAATGGCCAAATATTCAACAATAGGTGTCGGCGTTGTTATGGTTGCTATGACTCTGGTCTCTATTATGTTAATGGATAGGACGGGACGTAGAACTCTACACCTCTATGGTTTAGGTCTGACATCTTATTGTTTGTATTAATTGTTTATTGATTTCTATTTTCACTGATAACCGATGCTTAGGAGGAATGTTCATAACATCAATGTTTTTGACAATTTTTCTTCTCTTTGGGGTAATTCACAAATTATTTGAATTCCGATCTATTTTCAAACTTTTGATTGTATTTAAAGTTTTTATACAAATGGATGGCATATATGAGTGTATTCAGTACTTTAATATATGTTGTCTTTTTCGCCATCGGCCCCGGTATGCCTTCCACTAAAAATTTCAATCATAATATTCAAAACTAAATAATAAATTGTAGGTTCAATTCCATGGATGATAACAGCAGAGCTCTTCTCTCAGGGCCCGCGACCGGCAGCCATGAGTATAGCTGTTTTAGTTAATTGGTTTACAAATTTTGTGGTGGGTCTCGCCTTCCCTTTGATGACTACTTATAATGAGGTAATTCTATTTCTAATTGATATTTGATTTTTCAAATTTAATATAATTTTTAAAAACAGAACGCAATCGAAAGATATTCTTTCCTTCCGTTTACTGTATTTTTGGCAATATTTTGGATTTTCACGTATTTTAAAGTTCCCGAAACAAAGAACAGAACGTTTGAAGAGATATCAGCTCTTTTTAGAAAAGATGATTTCATAGCTATAGATGACGTGCAGTTCTCACACAAATCCAGTTCTGGTGATATGTTTTCGCATAAGTCAAGCAGTGGTGATATTATCTTTGATGACAAGACTTTGGAGTCATGTAAGCAACAAAATTACGACACTATTCCCGGAACCTCTTCTTCCCGTTTATGATTCTGATTCTTCGCACATTTGTTTCATTTGAATTCCATTTGTTTTTATATTTTTGTTAAATTTATTCAAATTATATATATTTTTAAATAAATATAATTTTATTATTTATTATTTTTTTATTTGAAAATTGATTTTATTTTGAATTTGATTTAATTTAAAGAAAGCTCTGTTGTGAACAAGTGTTGTGCTATCAATAGGTTATTTGCATCATCACCACCACTGCCATTACGGCGACTCATCTGATGCTATACTATCGCACACAACGCCTCCGCCACCCATTCCTCATACGAGTAGGAAAAAAGTATCGGTCGCTGCGCTTAAAGACAATGACTTCACACCTAATCACGTGATCATTGAAGACCAACTCTGACAATAAATGTCTTCTACCGACACATCAAAGACACTGAATTGTGCGCTAATTGTGTACAGAATCTTCTTTTAGCGAATTCGCGACTCGTTTTTCACAATTAGTTATCGAAAATTGTAAATAATTATTAACACTATTAATGGTTTTGAGGAATGGCTGTTATAATCAAAAACTGTTGTTTTCATAAAAAGTTTTACTTAAATTTTATTGAATCCAATGTCGACCGAATCGATTGAGGACAGCATCACTGCTCAAGAAATCATTTTTAACATTTTCAGAGTGCGATCGCACAGGACTTCCCACAGTTCACAAACAGTGCCAACAAATAAAATATTCTTCAGTCGGAAAAGCAAAACAACTCATTAAAAAAAATTCATAAATTTGTCGAACGTTTCTCTCCTGTCATCAGAACTCCAATTATGAAACAAATACACAAAGAAACAAAAGTTTTAATAGTTTCATAGATTATTTAAGTTTCAACCAATCATTTATTTCAGAAGTGATTCAGTTCTTCGACAAAAGTTATTCGAAAATTAAATTCAAATTTAAAGTGCTTTCAATTCCTGAGTTGAGAACAGAATTATCCCTAACTATGCATTCAAAATGTCATTCCGAAGAAGTTTTGGCCAAAAGTCTAAGACAAATGTCTTCGGAATCTAAAAGCAAAACCAAATCATTGATCATTAGATTTGGTGTAAATCCAAACCAAATGAGTATTTATATTGAGATTAAGTGAAAACGAGTGACAATTAATAGTAATTTCTTTAGAAAGACATCAGAAAATGAGACAATTATTCAATTAAAGTGTGTTTTTGTTTTAGTGCTTCCCTTCCGGTTCTTAACCAAAGACTGTATAACTTTAAGACATTCAAGAAATACAAACAAACTATTAGTTGACAAACAAATGAGTTTTAATTACTGTTTTAAAAGAATTAAATTAACGAACAATTAATACAAACAAAAAATTGAATCATTTTTAGAGAAAATGTGGTGTTTTTGTGCCTTTTTTAAGACTGAAAAAAATCCTCATTCATTCATTTCACTCGATTTCAACTGTTTTTCTCTTAATTTTAATATTATTTAAATTGATTCTTAATTACATCAAATTTGATCTCATTTTCATTACTCAACAGTTGTTTAATGGGTTGTAAACGACTTTCTTCTGATTTGATTTCATTTAAATCAACCGTTTTTTCTACAATTGATTCATTGATTTTCTCGACTTTTGTTTGTTTCTAACAAATGAAACAAAAAAATGTTTTTAAATAAAATGAAAAAATTACAAAAAAAAGTATTATTGAGAGAAATATTAGTGGAAAACAGCAAAAAATTGTTACAATTTATATATAAAATGAATGATTACTTCAATTATATTATCGATGGTTTGGTTAATAGTTTTGTTGATCAGTGAATTGTTTTCATAAATCATTTCATTTGATTTGATTTCGTTTTGCATTTTAATGAGAATTCGCTCAAAATGTTTCTGAAGACAAGTCAAACAAAAAATGAATATTAATTAAGAAAATTGATTGTAATTAATAAAAATCAAAGGACTTTACATCAAATGATTTGATAAAAATTTTATTGATTTTATTTCCCATTTTTTCTCCTTTTGCAACAGATTTGCATAACTTCTTGTGTCCCAAATCTGATCCAAACTCTTGCGTCAAATTAACCAATAATTGCTTATAAGTTGAATGAAATTCTTCATCAATTTCTTTGGGTTTGTCCTTAATTTCAGTCATTATTCAAATTAAATGATTTAATGTTTTTAAAAATAAACAAAAATTTTTGGCGCTTTTAAAATCTTAAATTCAAAAACAACGTTATTTCAAAAGAAGGGGAATTCAACCATTGTTTTGAATGTGATGTGCGATCGAAGTGACATCTATTCTGTTCCCTCAGATATTTTCATTTAATTACGTTTTTTCAGTTTTAAATAATTTATTTAAAATGTGTTTAACACAAACACATTTAAATCTGTTTTATTTTTCACCAATTATTCGGAAGAATATTTCAATTGAACTGAAAGGCAATGAAAATATCGAAGATTTGTATAAAACTATTTCATCAAAAGAGGTATAAATTATTGAATCAATTATTTGAGAATTTTCTCGAAAATTAAATTTAATTTAACTTAAGTTTTGCTAAAATAAGGCCTAAAATAATATTTATATTTAAACAGAATTTAAACTCATTTTAATTTAATTTATTTTCAGTCGATTCCCGAAAATGAGTTCAAACTATATTCAAACGGAAAGTCTTTGAATTCAACAAAACAATTGACGAATGATTCGGTCATTTGTTTACATTTTGGTCTAAATGGAGGAAAAGGAGGTTTTGGTTCAATGCTTAGAGCCATCGGCGCTCAAATCGAGAAAACTACTAATCGGGAGGCCTGTCGGGATCTGACCGGTAGACGTCTTCGAGATATTAACGAAGAAAAAAGAATCAAAG
Source organism: Eupelops occultus (assembly GCA_034695605.1). Lineage (NCBI taxonomy): Eukaryota > Metazoa > Arthropoda > Arachnida > Sarcoptiformes > Phenopelopidae > Eupelops > Eupelops occultus. The sequence goes on along the minus strand of JAQFZI010000407.1, from coordinate 12,747 downwards.
AATGGATTAAAAAAGAAAAACTCAGAAAAGAAGAAATGGAAGAAAAAAGAAAACAAAAGCTCCAGAAATTGTCACAAAAACCTAAGACTGAGTTCAATGATCTGGAATTCGAACGAAACCGAAATGAAATCCCAGACATTGTGGACGAAGCCCTTCAGTATGGGCTACAACTCCAACAAAGCGCCGGCCCTTCAAAACGCAAATCTGAAGAAACGACTGCCACTAAAAGTATAAAGAAAAAGAAAGTCGATCTTTGGATCGGAGAAGACATCGACATCGAAGATGATAGCGATGATAATGAGAGCCAAACAAACGATAAGACAGAAGATCAGAGCACTAAAGACTCAATTGTTTCCAATGACGACACAAATGATTCGGAAGTAACTAATGATTCAAATATTATCGTCAATCAGTCATTGCCTCAAAAACCGGATGAATCTAATGAAGAGATTGTACCACAAATTATTACTAATACAGAAGAAGAAAGTACTTCCTCTTCAGTTTCAGGAAAAGTGAATGAATCGATGGAATCGATTTGCATTAATGTAAAGCCAACACAAACTGAAAATAAGGAATCATCCGATTCTTGTGGGGGTAAACCTAAAGAACAAGTGTTTGAAGCCTTGAATTTAATGCAATTTCAAAATATTCAACAATTGGAAAGTCTTGGTTTGGATCGACTTAAACAGGCTTTGATTGCAATCGGATTAAAATGTGGCGGAACTCTGAATGAAAGGGCAAACCGTTTGTGGTCTATAAGAGGAAAAGATATCAAAGAAATCCCCAAAAAATTGTTCGCAAAAAAGAAATAATTTTCAATCGATTTTGTATTATATTTTGTCGACAAATAAATAATTCATTTCATAATTTTTGTTCATTCAATGAAGTGTTGAACAAACAACACATAAACAAAAGAAGCAAGATCACTATTATCATCTAAAATTACTTAAAGCTTCAACACATGTATTATGTGATTGAATTGAATTTAAATCAAATCTTTAAACCAAAGAACGATTGGAAATAATGAGAAATACAAAGAAATGAAATGAGTTTTTCTCACATTTGGAGTCAAATAATTTCTTTTGTTCGGTAAATGTCTTCCATAAAGAGATCCAATTTATTTAAGGACTGGTCATTCAGTGCTACCTCTTTCCCAAATGAGCCGCTATTGAAGGCACACTCTGTTTGTCTATTTGTTTAGTTTATCGATTCTGTGGTTTTGTTGTTTGAATGTTAGATCATTTTGATTACAACTCAAACATAGAAATAAAAACAGAGGAACGACAGGAATAGAACACCGATTCAGTAAACATTAAAATTATCCAAAATTAATGTCTTTTATTTTAAATAAAATTCATTTTCGTATTAAATATACATATCTTTAAAAATTTTCTTAAATTAGAGATGAATTGATTTAAACAAAGAATGCAATGATTAACAAATCAATGATTAATGAGATGACAATTATAAGAGTTTTGAGAATTTGTACAAAAAATTATATATAATTGGAATAACTAATTGGAGTTTATCTTAACGAACATTACCTCAGCCATAGACTGGGTATCCATTGAGGCTCTCTTTCTAAAGCATTGATTTCTCTGAGCAGTTCTTGGTAAGCTCTTTCAATATCAGTGATCGACAAAATCATATCGAAGTAGTGCCCATATCGCGCCTCTATATCGCGCGCCTCATCAATGATTGACTGTAGGTCTGTGGCGGCACTACTATTGTCGTAATGCTGTTGGGGATTACTGGCTGTCATTGTCATCAATCGATTGAGTTTCTCGATCTGTGCCGGAGGGGCCACAAATACAAAATATGGCTTTAGTTTAGCCCCTATTATAACAAATTATATAAAAATCAAATAATTAGTATTCATATAAAATAATTATTTAAATTTAATATTATTTACTACTGACCTGCCTGTCCCTGTCTTAATAATGGAATGGAATGGACGTGAAGGTTAAGAACACATATTTTCCCGGATTGGACCACAGTTTCAATGGCTGATAGAGATGTGCCGTAATAGTTGCGCTCATACTCTCCGTGTTCGACAAATCGGCCTAACATTCAATTAAAGTAAATAACAAATGTTTCAGTGATTTGTTTTTTAAAAGAATTTGGGAAAAGTATTACATTCTTTGATGTCCTGTTCGAACTGCTGTCTACTAATAAAGTGATAATCTATTCCATCGATTTCTCCTTCTCTTCTAGACCTTGAAGTGTGAGGAACGGCTGCGGCGAACCTCTCGGTGTCGTGCATAAGTCTTTGCCTGAGTTCATGTCGACCTATATTTGTCGGTCCAATCAATACAATCGGACGCTATATATAAGTAACAAATGAAGAGAAAATACTTTTAGCGACGACTGAATCAAAAATTGAAGCTTTCGTTCAATGCTTTCAAATAAACTAAAAGACAATCAATTTCTTCACATTTTCTTTCATTCACTTTAAGACATCGAAAATAAAAAGAAAAAATTAATTATTTTTATTTATAGCTTTTATTTTATAAAATCATTTCTAACTTTTTTGTTGTTAAATAAGATATCTATAAATGAATAGAAAATAATAGAGAATTTCAAAAACTATTTCCTAAATTATTGAAAAATCGATTAACTGTTGAATAATTTTGAAACCAAATAAAACTCAATTTAATAATAATTCTGTTCACTCGATAGTAATCGGATTATGATATTTATTTTATTATGTTTTATAACTTTAATATCATATTATGTTTTAAAGCACTTCTCAGTGCTGTGCAATAAACTCATAGAAGTATAGATTGAACTCAAACCTAACATAAAATAAAATGAGTTTTTGTTTGTAAAAAAGGTGTGAATACAAAAATTATAGTCTTTAGACTTTATTTAAAATCGTTGTTTGCGATAAATATCTTGAATTTTAAAGCTATTATTGATTAAAACGAATGGCGACAGAAAAATGAACTCATTATTGTTGTTCATTCAAATGTTCTTTTTGACCCAGAATATCAAAATAATTAGCTTTTAAAAGGGTAATCTTATTTGAAGGCAAGATGAAATGTTAAGAGGAAAAAGACTTAAAAACTCGGTGGGGTTTTTGGGCCAAATCTGATGAAAAGATACACTTCTCTGAGATTTGGTTCTGGGAATCAAAGATAATGAATAACCATTTAATCAAATATAGTATTTGTCATTTGAAATGACTCATTTCATTTGACACTATTCTTATTGAATAATTGATAGAAAACTCATTGAAATACTTTTGCAAATAATTTTTAAATAAAGTATAACAAAAGGGTTTTATATGAAATTCAAATAATTCTTATGAAAGGCTTTCAAATTCAAATTCAGGTTTAAATTTATAAATAATATATAACTGAATGAAATATCTATAGAAAACTAAGTAAAGTAAAATAAAATTTGTTTCGATTCGTTAACGACTCGTCGGTTCTGGAAATTCCTGAGTCTTTCAATATTTTATTAGAGGTTTATTTGAATAAAATATATATAAAATGTTTATTCAAATATTTTTTTAGTATTGAATCTAAACATGTTTTACATCACATTTAAAGACAAAAAAATTATTAAATTTAGGTTTAAATATAGGATTGATGTTAAGTACGTGAACGACATGGAGTCCGGCCCTAATTTACTCAAAACATTATTTTAAATAAAACGTTGCACTCAAACTGAATATTTTTCAACAAGTTTATTTAGCTATAAAATTAGTTAATTATAGCCATCCGTTTAATGAGACTATAATTTAGCACATCAATGCCGCCGGTAGTCACTGAACTTTGGGGGCAGTCCTATTGATTGCAATTCATTCAATGAGTCATTTAATACTTTTGAACAAATTTTATTAGATTTTAGAATAAATTTGATTTAAATGAGTCAGTCTTTTACTACTATAATGGGTAACTATACCCGGTAACTATATTAGGTCTGACCAATCATTTTTGTCAGCAAAATATTTGAGAACTTTTATTATAATAAATGCAGAACTAAAAGCATTTTTAATATTTGAAAATCAATATTAAATTTTGGGGAAAATATGAGTTTTGTTTGCTATGAAACAAACGGATATTTTTTTATTTTATGTGAAAATGTATTGCATTTCACATTCCTATCAATGATCTGAGTTTTTCAGTGCAATAGATATTGAATGCAATCGAAATAAATGGCAGTCAAATGAAGAGTAAACCTATTCTGAGCGCAAATGCAACTCAACTGGAATTTTATTTGAGATAAGAAAATAGATAATTAATGAGTTAACGCATACCTTAATGTTAGCTCTTGGATAGTAAAGGGAGACTTCTTCGTAGCTTAGAATTTCATCAGTGGTTGACATCAAACCTGATTTACAGGAAAAGAGGGGACAGGAATAGAGTGAGTTAATCGAGAATTTCGTTTTATTTCTCTTTAATAATTACTTTGAGATTTTCTATTCTTTTTCTTTCTATTCGTAGACTTTTTGCCGCAATTGAGAAGAAGGGCCGACGCAGACGTCTTCTTGTTATGTCTGTTCTTACTGTTGAGAGTTGAAGTATTTGTGTTGTCATTCAGTATCGACTGTTTCATTGTTTCCCTTCTGTTATTCATCGATAAAAATCAAATTAAAACGAATTAAGAGTTGAAACAAATTAGAAAAGAAATATACAGTAAAACAATGAAAGCAAACAGAACTCACTGTATTTGAAATTGTATGGAAGGAATGAGTCCTGCCAATGATTGGTCCTGTTCGCCTTCCCTATAGGCCTGCCACCAGTTCAAGTCCGACTGATCGATCACATGTAAAATATCACCTTTTGATGAGACAAACCAAAAGTCATTCATTTTGATGCCACTAATTCTAAGCAATGGTTTTACTATACCTTTACTGAAACATATTCCGAGTTCTCTGCACGGAATGTAGAGGTCTTCATCGGGATCGTAGTCGAAAAGAGCTTTCAAATGAATCATTTGGTTCTGTAAAGACTCAGACTCCTTGACGTTATCGCGAATTGCAATTACGAACGTTAGAGTTCCTGATAGGAGAGGAAATCCAACAAAAATTGCAATAAAAAAAAAGTTGACACAAAAAATAATTTATTGGATTAAAGGTATTGGCATTTAATTTGTTGATAAATAATATTAGTTTGACTCAAATTATGCCAAAAAGAAAAGAAAAATAAAAAAGAAATGTAATAAATGTGGTCTAACCGGTCATTTCCGCGAGAAGATCACAGACTTGGTTTACGTTTCTGCCCTTCATTTCTATTCCATTCACTTCTAAAATCTCGTCGTTTTCGTGTAATAAACCTAAAAAATCACATAATTTAATATTTGAGTTCAAATCAATTTTAACGTCAATTGGCTTATAATCCAAATTCGAGTAATTTTTTTTTTAAAAAAAAGATAACTAACCAGATTTTTCGGCGGCACCTCCTTTGACAATACGACCTATTATGACACTGCCGTCCTGTTCGTTACGGACGGTTGCACCCAAAGGTTCACACGAAGATTTTTCAATACGAACTACTTTAACACTGGAATCATCGATGACTTCGTCTAAGAGCTCGACTTCGGTTTTGTCGGCTTTGAATTCAAAATTAAAATATTCTGCGATTAAAAGGAAAAAAAATAAAACATTGTCTTTGATTTTAAGAATAGTTATATCGGAAGGAATAATATATAAGTGAATCAAAGCATAAAAAAATTTAAAAAGCGTTCAAACGTTATATGACAGCAGATATTTTAAGTAATGCACTCATACTTTCAAATATATATCCATAGGCTAAATATGGTGTGCGGTTCGGATTTAAATTATAATAAATCAAATTTAATACATCCCTGGTTTTTGAATGTTGAATGTTTATATGCAAGAGTGTGGAGGGATTTACTCGTATTTCTATGGCTAAGAATTTTTGCCTAAAATTTAGTTAATTTGATTGATTCGGTGCCAGTAATAAGTGTCAGAAAACATAAATATTTTATCAAAAGTATGAGCGAAACGTTAATATTTTATACAATAAACGAATGAATAACTTTTTGATAAATGAATGGAAATATGAAAATGAATTCAAGAAATTTCTTCACTTTATTCTCGGGAATAAAAGATCACATTTGAAGCAAATAAAAGAAATGAGGAATCATTTCAATACTGACTGCCGTTTGTTTGTTGACTATAAGAAAATACAAAAAAAAAATCTAATCGATAATTAAAATCATTGATCCGAAGACTAGTTCTCAAAGGCTTTTAATTGACTGAAATTAATTATTCAATTCATTTTCATTGGAACTCCTTTTCAAATATTATGCAAAATAAGAGCAAAAGTTAATTTAAGCCTCAAATTTGTTAATAACTTAATCTAAAGGCATTGTTTGGACACACAATGGGTTCTGGCATAAGACTTGATTTGCATTATTGATCATTGAGTCAATTGAGTGCATTACAACTTTTAAGAAAAAAAATCTCTCAAAACCAAAAAGAATTTGAATTATTTTATGACTCAAACAATAATAAAAATAAATAAATTTTTATTAAAAATATTTCAAAAACAGAAATAAAACAATAAGTTATAAGAAATGATTTATATGTTTAAAGCGTTTCAAAAATAAGTGATAAAAATTAATAGATTTAAGTAAACTAAATAGCAATCACTCACCGGTGAGGTCCGGGTTTGTGGACACGTGCGAAACACCCGGTTTGGCTGATTTTGCGATGTGATCGTAAGCATAACAAAGGCCTTCCAATTCAAATCGGGTTAATATCTCTAAAAGCTCTGCCGCTTCGGTATTCAATGCCTTATTTATAAACAAAATTGGGTATCGATTATTAGCATAGAACAAAATTGCACAGAATATTAGCTCTTAAGCAGAGATAAGAACTCACTTCTTCTTGCAATAATTGAATCACTTCTTGGACTAAGTCAGCGGTATTAGATGTGATCATGGCTTGTGGTAGTGAGCGATGCTTTTGCTTTTGTTGCGTTTGCATAATAGTTGTATAGATTGCTATAAGTTTTGCTAAATTTGATTGATTTATAATATCTTTGACGTCTCCGTTCAAATTGTTTATAAGGCGTTCTAACACTGCATTCAAGTCCGGCAGAGATAACACTTTTAAAGAAATAAAATCGAATGTAAAGGAATGCCATCAAAACAAATGTCAAAAATAAATTTAACCAAAAGTTATCCAAGGTATTTAGGGGGACTTAGAACTAAGCTTCGAGTTGGCCATTTTGTGGCAATTTTGCATTTCTATACCTATTTTGGCTAAAAATACTTAAAATTTTAATAAATCAATAAAATTGTCAAAATATCACCTAGCAATAATATTTAAAGATATATTTTGAGCATTTTTAGGGCCTATATTCGTTAAAATTCGATAGTTTTAGTTAAATTTGGAATTCAGGTGGATTTCCAAACCATTTATTGGGTATTATTTTTTATAGAATACCTTTATTGGCCTCAGAGATGAGTCCTTCGTCGTCATCGTCTGCTTCAAAAGCATTGTTGACGACCGGTTCCAACTCTTTGGTCTTATTCTGTTCGAGTTGTTGCAATTTTTTGCTGCCTCTAAGGCTGGACCGAAGAAACTCTTCCTCAGCTTTTTTATTGTTAACTTCTTCGCTATATTTTCTAATTTTGTCATTTTGTGGCGCTTGAGATGATGTCCTTATAGGTGGTTGTGGGGGCGGCTGTGGTGGAGGGTATCTGGGCGTCTGTTTAACAACTCCTACAATCATGTAATATGTCATTTAAGAGAAGTCATTAAATATCTTACAATCTTAAGAAGTCTTACGACTAAAAAAATCAATGAATGAATACTAACCGACAAACGATTCCGGGACATCGACCGGTAGTTCACGATGTTGTGTCTGACGGTTTGGCGTATTATTATGGGAAGCACTTAACTCTACTAACTCCATATCTTCGTCTTTTAGTTCATACTTTAGTATTTCCCCCTCTTGTGAATCAGATCTTTTCTTTTGTTCCGATTTATCGACAGTTTGTGTCTCACTTATGGGTTCGTGTGTTGTGGCAGTGGTTGTGGTTGTGTTCACTTTATTATTAGTGTCCTCTGTTTCACCTAAACATCGGACACCCAATACATTAAACCTAAAAACTTAACGAAGAGGTGATTGAGGTCTTACTTAAAATCTTTGAGAGTTGAGCGATATCTCGAGGCGTTATATTAGTGTCTCTGGCGATCTGTTGCAAATGTTCTCGAGCTCTGGAACCGATGACAAAGGCGTCAATTGGTGAGGAGTCAATAGCTGTCGGCCAAACAAATCAATAAATACTTATCGGACACAAAACTCATAAATAGATAACCAAAAATTGAAAACACTTTTGGGTTAATATTATTGTAAGACTAAAACTGATGGAAAAATAATGGCTTTTGTTATCAAAAGTTGTCATAAATATTAACAATAAATCTTTTCAAATAAAAGTCAAACTAAAATGAAATGGAATACATTTTTTGATAAATATTTTCTCTGACTTTAAAAGATGAGATTCATATTATATGTGAATGTTTTCAATCAATTCGAGCAAACATTTCGATTCAAAAGAGTATAATTCAAAAAGAGTTTCAGTGAAGAGAAAACATTTGTGAAAAATGATTTGAAAATTATTTTCTACTCCAATAACAAAAACATGATTTCGTTGTAAAAAAGATTTGATAAGAGAGTAAAGGAGTAGTTATTTGTCATCATTTCAGTCGTAAAACTTTTGAACGACTTTATAGTCAGGGATCGAAAGCCGCCATCGAATAGTCAATCAACTATAGAGAGACTATGGGGTCGAACTCACACTTACATAACAGGTTTGACTGGTCAGGTGGAGGTCCCACGAGAATGAACTGTAGCATCAGTTCTGCAGTTGTTCCAGACTTTAATTATATACTCAAAAAAGACAAACGGACTACCATTGCTTCGGACACTTATCTCATTAAAAAAAAGTACCCATTATATGCCTATCCTATCATATCTGTGAGCATTGCCTCCAAAAGCCTATCCCTATCCTCACAACTCAAGTATTTTCACAACAATCTATTAAAATAACAAAAGTCTTAAGTGATTTTCTCTTTAATGAGGGATAACCAACGGAGAGGATAACCTGAATAACCATAAGATTATAAGAATCCTAAATATCCAAATGAACTGACTTATAATGTAGGAAGTTCCAGGATTAATTTTTTTACCCGGATTCACATATTTTTGAAGATAACAGATTTTAATGAGAATAACTGAATTTTGTTCATTTAATGGCAGTGCCCATGCTCAAATGTCTATATTTCTTATTTGAAAATAGGTTTTGAGGAAAAATAGCAAAAGATTTGATAAAAAAAGAGAGTTTTAAGTCTAAAAACGTGAACAGCCCTGAAATGAATTGTCTGCCATTTAGAGTCAAGTTTTATGTATTTTTCTCAACTATTTTCTACTGGGAGTTGACTCAACCAAACGATGCCATAAAAACAGTATAAATGTTAAACAATCACAGGTATAGAGAGTACTGAGCTCTGGCAGCGAAGGACAGGTGTGTTGTGATAATGCAAATGCTCTTATATTCGAAATTGAATTAACAATTGAAAAATGGGTCGACAGTAAAGAGTGAAAGTAAACATTTGCGACAAAACAATACTATAATTGAAATTATATTAAGACTCATAAGACTCACCCAATTTGCCAGAAGTTCTTCGTTTGACTCTCAAACAGATAGTCCGGGATCTTATGCACTGTTAGGGTTGGGTCGGGAGTAGAATAGATGTGCCGAATGAGTACAAATTCAGAATAGAGATACACTCAACACAATAATTAAATTGTCAAGACTCTTTTTACTATTTTAATGTAATGGCTCTGAAGCTCAACAAAAGATACTTAGCATTCATTACAAGCCTTTGTCACAAAAATGAGGAAATATTAGACAACAGTTGTATTCACTCATTATGTTTACTAATGAATACATTCATAACTTTTTTTCACAAAAGTATTTTTCAATGAAATTTGAGTTTTTGTTTATCCAATGATATAACGAATCGCGTAATGAATATATAAATAACTTTTATTTAATATTTTTGATGACTAATAATAGATATTTTAATGTTTATAAAAGGATTACTGCAATCAAATTAACGGTTATTTGAGTCGACAAGTGGTCGACATTACAGAGGAGGACAACACAACCGATTGCGAATCAAACCAAACAGAGTATAATATTCACTGTATTATATGACACCTGCCCTCACTCTAGCCGTCCCACTGTCGGCCATCTTCACTATTCTGACTACAGAGGGGGCACTTTGTTCAATAAACAGGACAAACATTGATTGAAAGCATTTCTATTAATTAAGTTTAGGAGTAATTCATTTGAGGTTATCTTAATTACAAAAATTATTTCAAATAAACTTTATCTCAATATTGGTTTACATGAATGACATTCAAGTTTCCTAATTATTAATTATATATTTTTAATCAAAAAATTTAGGCATTCCTTCTATTAGATACTCTTATCGCAAAATAAAAACAACTCAACATGGTAATTAATTAATACTCTGATATTTGAAATAATCAAATGAAGTAAAATTATCAAAATTAATTACATAAATGGCAAAAAAAACTTGATCAAACACTGGTTAATTAGACAAGCATTTCTTTAGTTTATCATTTTTCCCAGGATAATAAAAACAAATAGAACTTAAAGGAGCTTTTATCATGAAATTATCATGAAATAAGGTGATAAGTCTAACCTAGTATAAATAATACATTTCAGGGATCCCCAAGGGGGACTCAGCCAAAATCCCCCTGGAATTAAAAAATTTTGGAAAATCCCTCTGGAGCAAGGAGAAAAAATGTCCCCGCGTTTCGCATGCATGCATGAAATGGCAATTTTTTGGATTTCTTAAAACTAATTTATTGAAAATTTAGTGAAAAGAGTGGTAAAAAATTATGAATGACTCTTAAATAGTTCAATAAAACGGTTTACATTGTGTTTATTGGCGTTTTTTGAAAAATACTTGTCATCCCCTGGAGTTTAGGACTTTGGTCATCACTGATTTTAATCATGGGCGAAACTAACCTTAATTAATGAAAATTATTGACTAATATAATAATTTAGATGTCATGAAAATCTCAATTTAGATCAGCTACTGTGTTGACGCCCAGGGTATAATCTTATGTATATATAATTTTTCTTTTCTTTTTTTTATTCCGTAAATTAAATTTAATTTTAAAAAGAGTTGACTTTAAGGCAAAGTTTTTGAAATTTCAAATCTTATCTGAGATTTTTGTCTAATCGGCAATAAGTGAAAAATATGTTAAATTGCATAAAATCTTTAGTTTTGTGAACAGAATATTCTTCGTATTCATCGCATTAAATAATATTCGCAAATGAAATATCCTAATAGTTTTATAAATTATTTTTTGCCATCAAATCATATTTTATTCGGTTTAATATGTTTTATGAAAATAATTTGAAAAAACTCTTATTCTTCTGACAACAAAATAAGTTTTATGTTCTTTTGGTTCAATGTTTTAACGATTATTTAAAAGCATTTCTTAGTATTGAATAATTTTTTCAATTTTGATGTCTGTCTGAAAATAATGAAATTCTGAGCAAAAGAATTATCTGTTTCGAGTGTTTGTCAAAGAGATGAAATGTATGGACACATGCCTGATGTATATGATGTATGATTTGCTGATGTGTCGAGTCTTCTAATGATTTTCCATTGATCTCAAGAATTTCATCGCAATCACTTCGTTCTGCCGGAGAGCCTATCAATAGGATAGCAATCATTTCTTTATTAGTCGTCATTCGTCTCAGAAAGGACTAAATAATTGACAATAAGTCGATCTAATAGTTATTTTTAGTTATACCTATTGTTATACCTATAGTTATATTCCTTAAATGAATAGAAATAATCGATTTATATAATGTTTAGTTATTAAAGTTTTTGCTCAGATGGAGAACAGCATCAGATCTTATGTCTATTCGCTCACAAAACAGTTATCATTTGTGACAGAACTCCAAACACTTATCTCATAAGAGATATATCATTAGTGATCTCTTCTCTTCTCAATTCATGCCATTCATTGACTACAACTAAAGTAAACATAAGACAAATGCTTTCAGTCCTTACGATAAGTAAGTTCGCCATCAAAACAATTGAAGAAGACTTCACAGAGAAAGGCTTAATAGAATCGGAGCTATTTATTTATTTATTTATTTTACTCTATTATAATTACTAGGGTAATTCTTTTAAAAATTAACCCGAATTAATTATTAAAGAGCCCATCGATAAACTTATTGAACGTTTATAAGTTGTCGATTGAATGCTCAGAGCTATAAACCGTTAAACTAAATGTTCAACACTTTACTCGAGCTATTAAACCGACTCATAAAATAGGAAAGCATGCGATCCATTACTTGTGTCACTCGACTCACATAAGAGTATTATTTTTTGCATCAAATGCTTCAATAATAGCAATCATTTTAAGCGCTGATAAAATTTTAAGGTTTTTTCAGAAAAGATTCAGACTTACCATACAATTTGATTTTGCCGTTTTGTTCAACGAGCACAATCACATAACCTCCGAGATCAACCATTTTGCCAAAATAGCACTCAGTGTCTGAGGACTTGAATTTGTCTGATGCGGACGCATCTCAGCCTAACGGGGATGCGATGCGGGAGAACCTTATGTTCCATCGATTGCACCGAATGCGCCGACGTTAAGGATGTACTCTCATCTGCGATCTCTCTCTCTCTATCTCTCTCTCTCT